>CM051267.1:10763052-10823052 GCA_027921565.1 Artemia sinica | reverse complement strand
CCGACGCATTATGAGAAAGCATCCATTCCCTCTTGAATTTTCTACCAGGTTGCATAGTGGTCTGTGCAGAGCTCGCACTGTCATGAGAGGGCCCCGGTTGGTCCATAGAACCTGTAATAGAGCTAGCATATCTGATGATGGATGGTCTTGCAGCTTGCATCGATGTGGTATCATCCCATCTTTTTCTCTTTTCAGGGGTGGGGTAATTGTAGGAATCTTCCTTCTCCTTAAAAAGAAGAAAAATTTAGCATGGAAAAACGATCCTCCTTTTTACAGAAGAAAAAATTAGTCTGCACAAAGAATCCCCCTCTCCCTCCCCTCCCACTGCATCAAATCCAATACAATGATTTAAAATATAGATCTAAAAAATAGTCAACTATATTAAAACCTGACCAAACACTAAACTTCAGTGGTATGTGTCGGAATGACCACATTAGTTTTCTTGTCAAAGGATATACGTGTCTGCACAAAGAACTCACTCCCTCCCCCCTTTACTTTTCATTCGAAGAAATAGTTTTTTTTTCACCTTACAATGAACGTGTTAGAATTGATACATTGGCCCCTTCCCTGTCTTATATTTTTATAAAAGCCTCTTAATCATCTGTTAAACCCTTTTGCTTTCATCAAATACATCAAGTCTAATTTGGCCAAAAGAAAGAAGAAATTCTTGTCAACGAGTCTTGAATAGCGCATTTCCATCCTTTGTTATCATAACCCCGATAAGACGCGTGCCAATGTTGTTTCGAAATCATCCCCTCTTGGTAACAGAATTATAAACATGGATGGTTTTATTCAAACCGGAAAAAGATAGCACATTTTAGATGGACGATGGGAAAAAGGATATTTTTGAACAAAATAACTAAAAAGTAAGGAATTATGGTCGTAACATAGCAATGGAGGAGGGGGTTTTTGTTTTACATAATAGAAAAAAGCATACTTAGCGTTTTCTAACGACTATACACATCATATTTTAAGGGTTTGTATTGTTGGAGGGGAGGGGGGCTAAGTCCCCCTGAAATTTGAATTTACTAGTAAAACGGTTTTTTTTTGGAAATAAAGAATGAAAGTGTACTCACATTGAAAATAGAAATATCCATTGTTCCAAAGTTAATAAAATTCAGTGTACTAAGCTCGATATGTTAAGACATAATGAAAATTAAATTCTAATGCATGAATATTTTATATGGGATTTCAAGGACGAATAAAAAACGGATGTTGAGTTACATAATTTCGTGCATGCCCCCAAAACATGTTTGACTACTTTATATCATACCAGTTTTTTAAGAATGTGCACGTGAACTCATGACGTACATTCATTGTGCAATTGACAACAATAACAGAAAAAAACCTGTCTGCTTAAATTATATTATTACGACCATACTCTCAAAACATGCTTGACTACATTATACACTGCCAAATAACCAGTCTGGTAATCTGCCTTTGAAAGCTGCCATGGAACGTGGAATTCCTATACAGGCTACAGAATTCCATATATACTTACTACTAACATTACTCCCCACAGCTTCTGGGGAATGCTCTTTAAGTTTTAGAATTTGTCCATTGTTTATTTATTGTTATGGGAATGTATGCATATATTTTTCGGGTGGGGGGAGGGGGATGAATTTTCTGGTGGGAAATTTTCCACGGGGAGAATTTTCCATGGGAAGGGAAGTTTCCAGGGGGTGAATTTAAAGTTGAAATTTTACATTGGTGGAATTTATCAGAATTCCTGTACGAAATTCTTCTTCTGTCTGGTTTTCTCTTTGCCGACTCAATTGCACGCCTGGATATGTCAAGGAAAGTTGTCCGGGGTAAATTTTCACCAGGATTGAATTTTCTAGAGGATATATCCATAGGGAGGAGAGATATTTGCGTGGAGGTGAAGCCACATTTCCTGGAATTATTTAAAATACGATACAAATTAAAGAAAAAACAGGTTTTTTCAACTGAAAGAAAGGAGCGACATTAAAACTTAAATCCAACAGAAATTATTACATATATGAGGGGGTTGCCTCCTCCTCAAAACCTCGCTCTTTGCGCTAAAGTTTGAATTTTGTCCCAAATTCTTTAAGAACGACTCCTGAAACTCAAGGCTGATTTAATTAGAAGAATCAGAAGTTTTTTAAAAGTATTGAAAAACTTTAGCGTGCTCGTGCTAAAGAGCGAGGTGTTGAGAAGGGGGCAACCCCCCTCATATGCGTAATAATTTCTGTTCGTTTTAGGTATAAATGCTGCTCCTTACTTTCAGTTGAAAAAAGTCTTTTTTTAATATTTTTTTATTACCTAAGATTCGGAATTTTTTTATACAAACTTAATGGTTTTCATTAGTATTTTTTTAACAGAAATATGACCACCTATAACATAATTTATAGTTTTTGGTTAACCCTATTGGGTAAAAAATTTGTCATTTGATTTTTTGTCACGAATTTGAGCTAGTTAGGTCTACAAAAGAAATTCCAAAACATCCTTGAATATTTCTTGCTCAAGAATCAAAAAGTTCGTGGTAACGAGCAGTAAGTGAGGAGTGACCCGGCTCAATAGTAACCAAAACTCCAAAAAACGAATTTTTGATACCAATGGTACCAATAGATGCATAAAAAGAATCAAATTTGTATGCTGATTTCAAATATTTAAGTTTTATCAAGTTTAATTATACCCATCAAAAGTTACGCGAAAAAATTTTTGAAAAAGGGGGGAAACAACCCCTAAAAGTCATAGAACTTTAATGAAAATCACACCATCAGATTCAGCGTATCAAAGAATCCTACTACAGCAGTTTCAAGCTCCTATCTGCAAAAATGTGGAACTTTGTATTTTTTTGCCGGAAGAAAGATCCGGATGCGTGTTTATTTTTTTTTCCATGGGTGATCGTATCGATTCAGTAGTCCTAGAATACCGTGACTGGGCTCATTTGTAAGGAAATTAACAGTTCTAGTGCCCTTTTTAAGCTACCAAAAAAATGAAGGACAACTTGACCCCTCCCACGCTAATTTTTCTCCCGAAGTCACCCAATCAAAATTTTGAGATATCCATTTTGTTTATCATAGTCGAAAATCTAATAAATACGTCTTTGAGGATAACTTAATGCCCCAAAGTTCCCGGGGGAAGGACTGCAAGTTACGAACTTTGCCCATTATTTACATATAGTATTGGTTAATGGGAAGTATACAGACGATTTCAGAAGGGATTTTTTTCTGGAGGGGGGGGGGGGGATGGAGGAGGGGGTTACGGGAGAGAATCTTTCCATGGAGGATGTTTCCTTGGGGGAAGGGACACTTCTATGAAGGGGGCGCCGGATTTCCCAGTATTATTAAAAAAACGATCAGAAATTAAATAAAATAACAAGTTTTTTTCAACTGAAAGTAAGGAGCAACATTAAAACTTAAAACGAACAGAAATTATTACATATATGAGGGGGTTCGCCCCTAGTCAATACCTCGCTTTTTACGCTGAAGTTTTTTTTATTACTTTCAAAAGAGCTATCGATTCTAATTAACCGGCCTTTGTGATTCAGGGGTTTGTGGTTCGAACAAATTCTAACTTTAGCATAAAGAGTGAGGTATTGTTTAGGGGGGGGGGCGAACTACCTAATATATGTAACAAAAACATACGAATATAGAAGTTCATTACGTAAGTTAATTCGTAAGTTACGTCAGAACAAAATTTCGAGAAAGCCATTTAGCCAAAAAAAAGTTAAATCAATATGCAAATTTTGTTTTAGCTATTCATGTGCGGTGAGCCAAAATCAAAGCTAACATTAATTCAAAAACGTTCAAGATGAAACATAAAAAAACAAGTTAACTAACTGAAAGTAAGGAGCGACATGAAAACTTAAGACAAACAGAAATTATTCCATATATGAAAGGGGCGGTCCCCTCCTCAACGCCTCGGTCTTTACGCTAAAGTTTAAAAATATAACTGTGAGACAGAGTCAAACTTTAGCGTCAAGAGCGAAGCGTTGAGGAGGGGACAGCCCCTTCCATATACGGAGTAATTTCTGTTCGTTTTAAGTTTTAAACGTCGTTCCTTACTTTCAGTTAAAAAAAAACTTGTTTTTTTTTATATTTAATCTTGAAAAGGAGCTATATCAGCAGCTTTTTTCTCTGTAAATAGGATTTAGAAGACGGTTATTACCTCCAGAAAAAGTGCGATGACAGAAATTATAAGATACATATTAAGAGAAAATACAAATGAATGTGCATTGTCAGTTTAATATACATATACTGATATTTAGTAATCAAAATGTTAATATTATTTGATTTATTAAAGTTATAAAAGTAAAAACGTTTATATTTTTTTCAGTAAAGTGCAAATTATGTTCTGGCCTTGGGAAGGCATAGGGGTTTTGAGCCCTACTCATGTTAATTTCTGCTGGTCTTGAGTTTGTCTCGGTTATTTATTGTAATTTCTGTTCGTTTTGGGTTTCATTTATTTATCGATGCTGATTTGTAGTAGTTTCACGCTTGGTAGATTATTTGATTTTATTTTTGCTCATTTTTTGTTTAATTGAGTTCTTTACTTATCTTTGAAAAATGTATTTTGTGGAAAAAGTTTTTTTTAATTAATATTAATGTAATAGCTTAGTGTAGGAATTCGACTTTCAGTGTGGTTTCTAGAAGCCTATTATATTAGGAACCTCTTTCTCCCTCAGAAGTTGAAAGACTTCTATCTCTTGAATAAAAATGAATTTAGTTTTGACTCATCCGGATTAAAAGACACTTTCCAGAATGATACAACCTGCCATTAACAAGGGAGACATACCAAATTAGAAAGTCATGATTGAAGAAGACAGCTGAAATGTGACTCACTTGGTACAAAAGATTCTTAGGCAAGTTCAGTTGGACGTTTGACGTGCCTTACTGAGTGTTCAATGGGGAGACCGAGGTAAGTAATGTGATTGACTGGTTTGATCTTTCTATATTCAGGAAGAAAATATTGTGAAGCCTAATACTTACAGTTAAACGATTGAGCCTCGAACTTTTTGGTGGTAAATTCAAGATTAAGTTTTATATATTCAGATTGTGACTAGATAAAGACCTCACTAATACACCTGTCTGCATGGTCGTGGTTCAATATTTCACTGGCGCATCAAAGCAAGGATAAAAGAAGAGGGCTGAATGATCCCGAACAACTCCATTATTAAGAATTGACGGAGGAGAAAGAAAAAACACCTTGAAGAATTGACGGAGGAGAAAAAAACTCCTTGGTGGGCTCCGTTTGCAACGTCAACAAGAATGTCTAACCTAATTGCACAGAATCAAACTCTCATTCTTATTCCGCCTGAACAAAGAAGTCTCGCAGAAAAATGGGAATATCCTTTACTGACAAGCGTGAAAAGAGGGCCTCTTGCTTAATTATTTCAAAAGAACGCTTGCGACTTAGAAGCAAACTGAGACAGGTCTTCAATTATATAGCTCAAGTGGGAAGATAATTCTTTTGTAAACTTTTTGTAGAGAGGCACATATCCTAAGCCCAGCCAAAAAGGGGGGGATGACATCGGAGCCAGAGGTGACACGGAAATATTGGTTTCCTTCACGCTTGTTCAGGCTTGTGCTACTCGATTATTGTGTAATGATACCACGACAGACAGGCTGAGCAGTAAAGTGGCTGGGAGGCACTTGGATAAAACAAAAAACGTAGCTATAAAGAAGAGAATAATCAGCTAATCCATCTCCTTTCCGATTCCTTGTTCCATCTCTATTAAAACTTGATTGCACAGGGTAGGCAGCGATGGCATCTTAGACACCATTAGCACCTTAGCAAACACAATGACACCTTTATAAAGACAATCCATATATGGTAGTTCAGTTAGAAATTTCATACGAAGTAAAAAAAAAACTTAATTTATTTAATAATTTACTCTAGATTAACTTACCCAATATACTCTCGATGTATAAGCTATCATAAATAAATTATAATTTTGTTAACCGAATTGTACTATAAACAATTGGATTACAAGTTTGTCACTTACTGGAAACGAGTCACGAGGATGTGATTTTTTTCTTCTTAGCACCATGAACAAAGCCAGTAAAATGAATAAAGCTGCAATTGAGACACCAAGAGCGGTCGTTACCACAGGATTCCATGTCAACTTAGGGCGTGAAGCTTCAGCTAGAACGAAAATAAAATGTTCAAAGGCCCGGGCTTCAGCTATGGACAGGAGTGGACTTAAGATCTTAAATAAACTGGAGGTATTGATTTGGATGCAAATGTTTGGTACTTAAGCCTGGTCTTTAGCTCAAACCTTTGAGGATAGACGTGACTATAGTTACTTCCAAACTGTTTCTTGGAAACATCGAAGCTGGCTTGGTAATTAAAATTTAGAATAGTATTTATTTGAGGCACAAAACGCCACTGGAACAAATAGGATCTATTATATTAAATAGTCAAATAAAATCAAAATAACTTAAAAATACTAGTTTTGAAATCTGAAGAAAAGGAACATTTACATTTGACGTAACGAATAAAGGGAACACTTGTGTAAGAATACTAGTTTTGAAATCTCAAGAAACAGAACATTTACATCAGACAAAAAGAACACAGGAAGATTTATTGGATAGGATGCAAGAGCCCAGAGCCCAGGGCAAACCTGGGCAAGAGCCCAGGTTTGTGGTTGGGGAAAAAACTATAAAAGGTACAGATAGGAGTTAAAGGGCGCCCTTAGCGTTTGCTAATTGTAAGTTCACCTTTACCCGGTACTTTGGGACAGGCCAGATTGCTTCGACTGTGTTATTCATGTTTTTCTGTCTATAAATCATTAGTCAAGCCATATTCTTGTTGTATTCCTTAGGTAAATATATCTATATATAATCAAGAGGTAACCTGAATTTGCCTCGTTAAAGACTCCGCAGAAACTTCGCCTAATTTTAACTATCCTAGCTTACCTTTCATTAGCTCAGGTCTACGTTATGTTAAATCAGCAGTATTAATTATTAAGTATTAAGAGTTCTGGATGTTGTTAGTTGAAAGTTTGCAGTTAATTAGCATCAGTTCGTTCCACATCAGATTCTGCAGGGATCGGCCTTAAAAAGAATATGGGCACAAAAGAGTTGTAACAACTGGTGGCAGGCAGCACAGAGTCGAAAGGGGTACAAATAGGTTTATTAATTAATTCAATATGACTTTGTCGGTAGAACAAGAGATAAAAATAGCAATTCTCACAGCTGTGCTTCAAAAAGCAAAAATTATATCTGAATATGCTGGAACAACTGACATAGGCGAATTTATAGGGAAGTTGAAAATATTTTTAATTTACTCAACCATAAGACTTTAAAACTAAGAAACAGTGCTTGGCCACTAGGCTTACAACAAGTACGCAACAATATTTTGAGTCGGTTAGAGAAACCGCAATTGATAACATGAGGACTCTAACAGGAACCTTTAAAATTAAGTTATAAGATTTATTATTCATCTATTTAAACCATCTTTCAAAATATTGGAAAAAAACTCAACTAAATTATGCTATCTCTTACAACACAGGAAAAAAAACAAAAAAAAAACTTGATTAATGACACTTGTTCAAAACGGAGTAGAAGAATTGCTGAAGCGATTCGTTCTGCATCTTATTTGGTCGAACTTGTTCATGCGTCGAGTGTTGGCTTTTTAGGGCAATTAAATAAATAAAAAAACAAGTTTTTTTAACTGAAAGCAAGGAACGACCTTAAAACTTAAAATGAACAGAAATAATTCCGTATATGAAAGGGGTTGTCCCCTCCTCAACGTCTCGCTCTTTACGCTAAAGTTTTTTATTGTTTAAAAAAATACAGCTGTGAGAAAATCAAACTTTAGCGTAAAGAGCGAGAAGTTGAGGAGGGGAAAGCCCCTTTCATATACGGAATAATTTATGTTCGTTTTAAGTTTTAACGTCGTTCCTTACTTTCAGTGAAAAAAATTGTTTTTTTTAATTTAATTTTCGAACGTTTTTGAATTAATGCAGGTTTTGGTTTTGGCTCACCGTACCTGAATAATTAAAACAAATTTGCATATTAACTTTACTTTTATTTGGCTAAATGACTTTCTCGAAACTTGTTTTATTTTATTTACGAACGTTTTATTAGTAATAAATATACGTAACTTACGAATTAACTTACGTAACGAACTTCTATATTCATAAATTTTTAATACGTATATTAGGGGGTTCGACCCCTAGTCAATACCTTGGCCTTTAAGCTAAAGTTCGAATTTTGTTCCATTTCTTAAAAAATGACCGCTTTATCACAAAGGCCGTTAATTAGAATAAATAGCTCTTATGAAAGTACTAAAAAATCTTTGGCTTAAAGAGCGAGGTATTGACTAGGGGGTGGACCCAATCATATACGTAATATTTTTTGTTCGTTTTAAAATTTGATGTTGCTCCTTACTTTCAGTTGAAAAGCTTGTTTTTTTTTATTTAATTTCTGATCTTTCTCTTTAATAATGCTGGGAAATCCGGCGCCTCCTTCATAGCAATGTCCCTTCCCCCTTAAAAACTTCCTTCATGGAAAGATCCTCCCATATAGTTTTTGTAGATAGGTGCTTGAAACCTGTAAGGTAGGGTTCTCTGATACGCTGAATATGATGGTGTGATTTTCATTAGGGTTTTATAACTTTTAGGGGTCTTTCCCCCTTTTTTCAAAAATCTGCCAAATTTTCTCAGGCGCGTAACTTTTGATGTGTATGACTAAACTTGATGAAACTTAAATATATGAAATCAGCATTAAAACCTGATTCTTTTGATGTATCTATTGGTATAGAAATTCCGTTTTTAGACTTTCGGTTGCCATTGAGCCGGGTCGCTCCTTACTTACAGTTCGTTACCACGAACTGTTTGATAAGAGGAGGCAACAACGCACTGTGTTTTTCTTTAGCGAAAAGCGGTGTCTAAATTTGTAGATGATTAAATAAAAAAGACAAGTTTTTTTAACTGAAAGTAAGGAACGACGTTAAAACTTAAAACGAACAGAAATTATTCCGTATATGAAAGGGGCTGTCCCCTCCTCAATACCTCGCACTTTACGCTAAAGTTTGAATCTGTCACACAGCTTTGTTTTTTAAAACAATAAAAAACTTCAACGTAAAGATCGAGGTATTGAGGAGGGGACAGCCCCTTTCATATACGGAATAATTTCCTTTCGTTTTAAGTTTTGATGTTGCTCCTTACTTTCAGTTAAAAAAATTGTTTTTTTGTTTAATTTTTGAACGTTTTTGAATTAATGCAGGATTTGATTTCGGCTCACCGTACATGAATAATTAAAACAAAATTTGCATATTAATTTTATGTTCATGTGGTTCAATGGCTTTCTCGAAACTTTTTTAATTTTATTTACGAACGTTTTCATTAGTAATAAATATACGTAACTTACGAAATAACGTACGTAACGAACTTCTATATTCATATATTTTTAATACGTATATTAGGGGGTTCGCCCCCTAGTCAATACCTTGTTCTTTAAGCTAAGGTTCGAATTTTGTTTCATTTCTTTAAAAATGACCGCTTAATCACAAAAACTGTTAATTAGAATAAATAGCTCTTATGAAAGTACTAAAAAATCTTTGGCTTAAAGAGCGAGGTATTGACTAGGGGGTAAACCCAATCATATACGTAATATTTTCTGTTCGTTTTAAGTTTTGATGTTGCTGCTTACTTTTAGTTGTAAAACTTGTTTTTTTTAATTTAATTTCTGATCTTTTTTTAAATAATGCTGGGAAATCCGGCGTCCCCCTCATATCAATATCCCTTCCCCTTGAAAACTTCCTTCATGGAAAGATACTCCCACATAACTCCCGACCCATCTCCCCCCAATACCAGAAAAAATCCCCCCTGAAAACGTCTATATACTTCCCAATAGCCAATACTATATGTAAAGATTGGGTAAAGTTCATAAATTTCAGCCCTCCCCCCGGGGACTTCGGGGGATTAAGTCTTCCTGAAAGACATAGTTATCATATTTTCGACCATGCTGAACAAAATGGCTATCTCAGAATTTTGATCGGGTGACTTTGGGAAAAAAATTAGCATGGGAGAGGGCCTAGTTGCCCTTCATTTTTTTTGTCACTTAAAAAGGGCACTAGAACTTTTAATGTCCATTTCAATGAGTCCTACTATGATATTCTAGGACCAATTGGTCGATACGATCACCCCTGGGAAAAAAAAAAGAAAAAAAAAAGAAACACGCATCCGTGATCTTTCTTCTGGCAAAAAATGCAAAATTCCACATTTTTGTAGATAGAAGCTTGAAACCTCTACAGTAGGGTTCTCTGATACGCTGAATATGATGGTGTGATTTTCATTGAGGTTCTATAACTTTTAAGGGGTCTTTCCCCCTTTTTTCGAAAAACAACCAAATTTTTTAGGCGCGTAACTTTTGATGGATAGGGCTAAACTTGATGAAACTTATATATTTGAAATCAGCATTAAAATCTTATTCTTTTGATATATCTATTGGTATCAAAATCCTGTTTTCTAGAGTTTCGGTTACCATTGAGTCGGGTCGCTCCTTACTTACAGTTCGTTACTATGAACTGTTTGATATGGAATCTTCGTTCTCTCCGCGTTGATATTTTCAGCGTTGCAGTTACAGTGGCATACGTGTCGTTAAGGTTCATATGGAAGAGATGGTTGTAAAAACATTGGAGGTGACTCATTTGGTCAAAAATTGGAAATTCTAATTCCATTTTAAGAGTCAAAAGTGATGGAGGGCAACTAGCCTTCCCCCTGAAGTACCCTTCTTTTAGCTAAACGGATCTGATTGAGATTGCAAGAAAGGTATTTTGTCCAAAATAGTCGAGAGAATACATTACATGGCTTCCAGGATTGACAAAACCCTCCACAGCCAGGGGGCAAGGGCTTTAAGTTATGCTCTGGGGCCTATAGGGTTTTTAAGGAATGGGAGGTCATGCAAATTCAGATGAGGCTCATTTGATTTGAAATTGAAAGTTATAGTGCCCTTTTTAAGAGTCAAAATTGATTTGAGAGCAAGATCAGCCAAACAACCCCCAACCCAAGCAACTCTAAGCCCATCATTTCCCGAAAATAACATCCAAACAAAGATTTGAGACATACAGTTTTTCAGTATTGTTGAAAGGTTCAGTAATTATGCGTTTGAGGACCCCCCCCCCCAGCATCAGGGCAAGGGCTGTAAATTATGCAATTTGTTCATTGTTTACATTTAGTATATATTATTGAGAAAAGGTATGCATGTTTAACTTCTACTTTTCCAAAATACGAAGGGCATTAAGGGGAGTCTTTCAGGGAATGTTGAGGGGGTTGTTGAACTGAATCAAAATATACTATGCATTTATGGGTTGTCAAAAGAGCGTAACTCAAGAATGACTGAGTATATTAATTTGGAACTTTCAGGTAATGATATGGGAGAATGGAGATGATCAATTGACCATCAAAGCAATATTTACACGCCACTAATGCTACAGCTACCACTGCTTCTACTGCAACCACAACTACAACTACTGCTAACACTACTATCACTAAAGCTACTAATTGTGTAGCGAGTACTACAAAGGCTAAGGTTATTAAAATAAACATCTGAGGAAACGTTGAGGGGAAAGTAGAACTAAATCAAAATATACTATTTGCATGCAGAGGAAACTTCAGGCACATCTTGAGGAAACTTCAGGCACATCTTGAGTGGGTTTTTCAGTTGACCAAAAGGCAAACAGCTATTCTTATTACCACGACTACTACTATGAAACTAGTACAACTAAGTCTA
Organism: Artemia sinica; assembly: GCA_027921565.1. Classification (NCBI taxonomy): domain Eukaryota; kingdom Metazoa; phylum Arthropoda; class Branchiopoda; order Anostraca; family Artemiidae; genus Artemia; species Artemia sinica. The sequence continues at coordinate 10,811,347 of CM051267.1, read as the reverse complement.
CGTGTATGAAGGTGATTAAATAAAAAAAACTTTTTTTTTCAACCGAAAGTAAGGAGTAATATTAAAACTTAAAACGAACAGAAATTATTGCGTGTACGAGGGGGTCGTCCCCTCCTCAACACTTAACTCTTCACGCTAAAGTTTTTTTGAATTTTTGAAAAAGTTACTTGTTCTTCTAATTAAACAACCCTTGTGTCTCAGGAGTCTTTTTTAAAGAATTGGGAACAAATTTCAACTTTATGGTAAAGAGCGAGGTGTTGAGGAGGGGACACTATTTGCATACAGATCGTCAAAAGAGCATGTAGATCTCAAGAATGGATTTGGGTATTAAGTTGGAACTTTCAGAGAATACTTAAAGAGGAATATCAATTGACGAAAAGGTAATATATGCATATGACTACTACCCCTGCTACCACCACCACTGCTCCAGCTACCACTTCAATCGCAACAACTTGTAAAGCCTAGAGAATTAAGATGAAAAGGGCGTCAAAAGGGAGTCAAAAGCGCACATCACCAATGTTTTGGGAAAAGCTTACCATGACAAGGTGAAACTTCCAGGGCATCGTGAAAGGGATGTTCAACTGACCAAATGGTAAGACGTAGATGCTACTACCGCTGTTAATTTCTGCTACTATTACTGCTGCTACGACTACTATTATAACACCAACAATGCAACTAATCCTCCTACTACCACCGCAACTACTGTAGTATTAGCACCAGTAAGGCTAAATCTATGAAGAAAAATTTGAGAGAATATTGATGGCAAATTCTAACTAACAAAAGTCACTATGTACATTTAGATTGTCAAAAGAACGTATCTCAAGAACTGATGTGTCGCTGAAGTTGCAATTCTCAGAGAATGCTTAAAGGAGAGGATCAATTGACCTAATGGCAATATTTGCACACTACTAATAATACTACTACCACTGCTAAGTTTACTAGTTCTGCTACTGCTATTACTATTGCTCCAACTATTACTTCTGTTGCAACTACTTGTAAGGCTTAGAGCATTAGAACGAAAATTTCAAGTGAATGATTATGCAGGCTATCAAAAGTATATATCGTTAATGTCATAGCAATGGCTAATCTATCTGGGAGAATAGAGAAGTACCAGCTGAATGGAAGAGAAGCTTACTGGTCAGACTTTTCAAACGGGGCGATGGTACTGTTCCTGAAACTGGCGAGAAATCAGCTTACTATCAGTGCCCGCGAAAGTGCTTTGTCATGTTTTTTTGGAAAGGATAGAGACCGAACTAAATAAACCCTGAGAGGTGAACAATGTGGGTTCCGTGCAGGGCGTTCCTGTGCGGATTTTATTTTCATTTTACGCATGCTCACAGAGGAAAGTCAAGAGTGGCGGTCCAAAATTTACATGGCTTTCATCGACTTTGAAAAGGCTTTTGATTCGGGCGACCGTGAAACTTTGTGGGAAATTCTGAAGTATTACGGCTTTCCAGAAAGAACAATTAAGATAATTATGTCATTGTACGAAGTTTGTGAATGCTGCATTAAGACACCAGAAGGCCAAACAAGATACTTTAGAATCTTGTCTGGAGTTAAACAGGGATGCGTGTTGTCACCACTTCTCTTTATAATAGCTATTGACTATACCCTTCGCAACACAACAACAGATGGCATTGAATTATCATCCGGTGTAACAGTCAGCGATTAAGATTTTGCTGACGACATAACATTAGTTCAGGGTTGTAAGCAACGTTTACAGTACTTCATTCACATAGTCAATGTGAAAGCCAGACAACATGGTCTTAAAATAAATGCAGGAAAGACAAAAACCATGGGAACATTTAATTCCTCCCTACATATCACATGTGCTGGTGAGGAAATTGAACAAGTTGTTGAGTTTAAGTATTTGGGCAGCCTCATAGAGAATACTGAATCTACTACAAAAGAAGTCATAACTAGAATGGGTCAAGCTAACGCAGGCTTCAATCAACTGAAAAATATATAGAAATCCAGGAATTATTCAAATTGCCTGAAGCTGCGCTTACTCAACAGTCTTACTAACGTCTTACCAGCCCTCCTGTATGCCACTGAGACTTGGCACTTAAACATTCAATAAGAGAAGAAGATTCCTGCTTTTGAGATCAATTGCCTCAGGAGAATTCTGAATATACATTGGTCGGAAAGGGTCTCAAACATACCATTCGGAGAAGTACCAATCAACTACTTATAACCGACACTAACAGATCCCGTAGATGGAGGTATCTCGGGCACGTTTTAAGAATTGAAAACCATCGAATCCTGAAGTCTACACTTGAATGGCAGCCAGTTGGAAGCCAAAAGCGAGGGAGACCTCGAAACATATTGTGGTGAACCTACAACAGTGACCTATGCCGCCTGAATGCCTCTCTCCAACCAGAGTGGGAAGATGTATACGCAGCGGCTCATCTCAGACCCGACTGGCGAATATTCAGTGATGCCCTAGGCACCCCTGGCGGCGCAGGAGGATCTAAGGTAAGGTCTAATGACCAATTCTATTAAGTTGAGTACTAGTACTACTGCTGTGATTACTACTACAACCATACCTAAGGGTAAGAAGGCAAAATTTTAAGAGAAATTTTAGCGGGGAAGGCAAACTGAAACACAACACGCCATCCATATGAATGATGTCAAAAGGGCATATCAGCAATATCTTAGAAACAGTACTGCTTTTACTCCTACAACTACAACTACTGCTACTATTACTATTACGGCTACTACTACTACTGCCACTAAAGCCAAGACTACTACTATTAAAAAGGTGGCAAAGCAATATCACATTAAAGGCTTACAATATTAAGTTAGACCTTTCAGGGTAAGTTGTGGCGGATTTTTAACTAACAAGAAGACACTACATGTATACTTTTAATACTATTTCTACGCTCACTGAAACTAACGACACTAATGTTATTAGGTTGAAACATTTAGGGAACGTTTAGGGGAAGTTTCAATTAAACAAAAAACTATATGCCAGTAGGTATTAAAAGGGCATAAAAGCAATATCATAGGCAGAGCTGCTCTATCATAGCTATTAATATCATTGATATTAATAGCTATGATATTAATAGCCAATTTGATTGAAAATTGAAAGTTCTAATGCCCTTTTTAAGAGTCAAAAGTGACAGGAAGGCCATCAGCCCTCCTCTTCAGCCCATAATTTTCCAAACACTTCCTGTCAAAATTTTAAGACAGCCATTTTGTTCAGCATAGATGAACGGTCTAGAAACTATGTTTCTAGAATTATTGGGTAGGTCAAAACTCCACAGCTATGCAATTTGCCTATTAAGCGTAACTAAAATGTTGTTTTAAAACGTTAAAATGTTAAACTAAATGTTGCTTTAAAATTAAATCAAAACGCACTGTCAAAACGCAAATCAAAACTGTGTGTGCTGGTTGCCAATAAGACATCTCAGGAATATCCCAAGAACAACTACGCGCTACAACAAGAACAACAAGGCGCTACTTTTGCAACTACTTTTGCTTTTAAAATTTAACTAAATCAAAAAAGTGTAACTGTATCAAGGCTAGATAGAATTTTTTTGGAATGGTATTAAGTTTTATTTTTCAAGTCAACTATGGGAGGTATAAAACTAAATTAAACAGTACTGTTTGTGTCAAGATTTTTAAAATGGTGTATGTTGTTAAAAATTGTTGAAAAAGTTACTTCAGCATACAAATAGCAGGCCAAACAATAAATTCTAATAGATAAATCCGAAAAGATTTGAACCATTATTTTCTTTTTCCCTGATAAAGACAATGTCAATATAAAACGAACAAGAATTAATTAAAACAACTTTTACCATAAAATTGGTTTTTGAAAGCAAATTGAAGAACTCCATTAAACCAAAAATGAGCAAAAAAAGACTCAAATAATCAACCAAGCGCAAAACCATCACAAATCAGCATTAATAAATAAATGAAACACAAAACGAACAAAAAATTATAATAAATAACCGAGTCAAAATCAAAACGAGCATACTTTAACATGAGTAGGGCTCACAAGCCCTATGCCTTCTGAAGGCCAGAACACAATTTACTGACCAAAAATAAAAATGAATATGCATTTTCAGTTTAAAATACATATGCTGATATTTATTCCTTAAAATTAATAATTTTCGATTTATTAAAGTTACAAGAGTGAAAACAATAAAATACTTTTTTTCAGTAAAGTGCAAATTATGTTCTGGCTTTGAGAAGGCATAGGGGATGTGAGTCATACTCATGTTAATCTCTGCTCTTTTTTAGTTTGACTTGGTTTGTTATGTTCTATAATACATGTTCTATTTCCCGGAGCCAGTTCATATTAAAGGTATTAACTTTCGTATGGTCGTAATAACTTTGGAGGAGGTTTTATAGAAAAATATTCTTAATTTTGTTGGGAAATTTTCTTCAAACTTTGTATTGTAAGCCGAAAGAAAGCAAAGGAGAACAACGGAAAGACCCTTTAAAAATATTCCTTTTATTAGCTAATAGAAAATGATAAAAGGAAAATAAAAGAGCTACTACACTAAACCAAAGGCAAGCAGAAATAAAGTCAAATGATAATTCAAGCTTGAAAAAAGCATAAATCACTATCCATTAATAAATGAACCCAAAACGAAAAGAATATTTTTCATTTTTTTCACTAAAGCACTTTGTATAGGAGGATTTTGTCATAAAAACTTCGAAAGGGGCTCATTCGATTCGAAAATAAAAGTTCTAGCCCCTCTTTTAAGAGTCAAAACTTATTTGAGGGCAATCAGCACCCCTCCTACACACCTTTTCTCCCTAAAGGTATTGGATCAAAATTTGAAGATAACCATCTTGTTCAGCATAGCTGAAAGGTCCAATAACTATGTCTCTGGGATGAAAATCCCCAACAAATCTTGGGTTAAGGGCTGTAACCTACATAATTGGCTCATTGTTTATATATACTATTTGTTATTGCGAAAGAGAAACATGTTGAACCATGTGTGTGCAAAAAGACCTAGGGCATTAAGGTGAAGCTTTTACGGAATTTTGAGAGGAGTGTGGAACCAAATATAAACACAGTTAGTGTATGCGGGTTGTCAAATGGGCCTAACTCAGAAATGACGTAGAGTATAAAGTTGGAAGTTTCAAAGAACGACGAGGCTAATTATCATTTGACCTAAAGGGGATGTGTGCCTACTAATACTGCTACTATTACTACTGATACAACTACTACCCCTACCACAGCCACTACTAGTACTGTTACTACAATTGCTATTTCTATTGTGTCTACTGCTAAGGCTGAGGACCTACTTTTTAATGCATGTTGTCGTAAAGATATATCAGCAAAGCCCAAAAAACTGTTTAGAGCATCAAGCTGAAACTCTCAGCGTGTGCTGAGGGTGATGTTGAAAAAAAACGTGCTATGTACGTAGGCTACTGTTACTAATGCTACTACTACTGCTACTGCTACTACTACCGCTACTACGGTTACTACTACTAGTGAAGCTTATGGTATTAATGTGAACCTTTCTCGGAATGCTTAGGGGGATTTTCACTTAAATCAAAACCAACTATATGCATGTAGGCAGGATTGCAAAAGGGTATAGACTTCATAGAAGCTTTGCCGTTTGGTGATTATACCTGTAGAGCTGGCAGATTTAACTTAATAAGAAGGATGCCCGGTTTTTTCAACACACCGGAGCTGGAGACCAAAATGCACGTTGCTTATGGCCACCCATCTTTACATGAAGTCGGGACAACCAATCTTCACATAGATATTTTGGATACTGTTAACGTGCCAAATGTTTATGTATCTGTGCCTAAGACACCCGAAACGAAACGCGGTCTAGCTGCCTAGACCGCGAGCATGTGGACTCAAAAATGATTCATCGAATCAGGGGTAACAAAACAATTCAAGGGGCAATTTGGTATATTTATCATGCCAATGACGCTGACAAAATTCGAGATCTTTTAAACAAAATTGCCATTGACTTAAAGGGGATATGTGCCTACTATTACTGCTACTATTACTACTGATACTACTACTACCCCTACCACCGACACTACTAGTACTGTTACTACAATTACTATTTCTATTGTGACTGCTACTAAGGCTGAGGACCTATTTTTTAATGCATGTTGCCGTAAGGACGTATCAGCAAAGCCCAAGGAACTATTTAGGGTATTAAGTTGACACTTTCAGCGTGTGTTGGGGGTGATGTTGAAAAAAAAAACGTGCTATGTACGTAGGCTACTGTTACTAATGCTACTACTACTGCTACTGCTACTACTACCGCTACTACGGTTACTACTACTAGTGAAGCTTATGGAGTTAATGTGAACCTTTCTTGGAATGCTTAGGTGGATTTTCACTTAAATCAAAACCAACTATATGCACACAGGCAGGCTGGAAATAGGGTATAAAACCAATATCAGCAACGGCTTAGAGCATTAAGCTGAACTCTTCGGAGCATGTTGAGGGAGATGTTGAGCTAACTAAAAGGCAATTTACGCATTGTGCCACTACATTTTATCTTGCTGCTCCTACTGAGGCTAACAGCATGAAGGTGAAATCCTCAGGGAATATTTAGGAGATGTTGAGCTAACCCAAAGGCAATTTGCACATGTTACCACTACGTTTTATTCCTGCTTCTACTGAGGCTAACGGTATGAAGGTAAAATCCTCAGGGAATATTTAGGTGTTTATTGAACTAAATTAAAACACACTATCAGCAATCAGGTTGCAAAAAGGATGTATAAGCAGTTTCTTAGGAACAGCTTAGAGTGTTAAGTTGAATTTTTCAGGGTGTGTTGAGAGGTAAGTTGAACTAACCAAAAGGCATTCTATGCATACGACTACAACTGTCACTGCTGCTACTTCTGCAATTACTACAGCTACTAACACTTCGCCTTCCTCTTTACAGTCACTACTGAGTAGGTCAAAGTCATGTAGAATTCAATCCAGAGTGTCAGCAGGCAGTCAAAGAAGCTGTTCAAACCAGCGAAGTGTCTGATGGGTCGTTTTGACTGAAAAGGGTGATTGGTAAGTCATACCTTGCATGTTGTCATTGCTGACAAAGTCTGTCCATCAGATTCTTTCAATTCTCCGGAGCCACTTGGGTTGAAGACTATCGAGACTGTGCCAGACATTGCAGTTTCAGGCCAAGTCCCAGCTCCATACAGCTGGATCAAACAGACTGTGTATCATAGGATCTTCATTTTGGTAGCTCGTTGGTAGCTCTTTAGATGGCAGAAGCATTGGTTAAGCAGGCAACAACTTTGTAGTCAATGCAGCCATGCGTAGATATAATAGAACGAAGGTAAGCAAAATTTTCAACCACTTTGATTTGGTTTCCACCAATCGAGTAAGTTGCTTTGTTGTCGTTAGACTTTGGCTACACTAAAATTACTTTTATATTAATGGACAGTCTGGTCATGGTAGTTTCTTCTTGAAGCTTATTCAGAGCCATTAGTAGCTGGGACTTGGAGTTGGCGACCAGTGCTGGGGAAAGGAGAGCAATAATTACCTTGCGTTTCGCTAACAAGTCTCCCGCGTTCTGTTTCAACAAAAATCCCCCTTCTTGCCCCAATAAGAGTTTGCGCTGAGAGATATAGAAGAACTTTTACCCCTTACATAGTTGACATTTTCAATCAGTGAATCTCTGCAGCCTCCCCCCCCCCCCCTCACTCACTTTTTACCTCGCAATGTTTAATTTTAATATCTATTTTGCCAATTTGGAGGTTTTTTATTTATTTATTTTTTAGTCACTAACTAACTTATGTTTTTGTTTTAGTTTTCTTATCCCCTTGTTAATTTTATGAGTTTTTCATTTTTTTTTACACTTTTGCTGACTTGACCCTGATCTTCTAATTTTATGAGGTTAATTTGTTTTTGTTTTTAACATTTTTACGTATTTGACATTGACCCTTATATAATTTTCTGTTGTTTGTTTGTTTTTGTTGTTCTTTTTTCGTTTTATTTGACATTAATGTGCAAATTCGGCCCTTTTAGGCTTGTGATAGCCGTTTTTCAACAAAAAATCTTATCTTATCTTAAGTAAACCTTCACAGTTCCCTGGGCAAGGATTTTAAGTCATAGACGTTGCCCGATGTCTCCATACAGGGTTAATTATAAGGAAAGTCTTGATGGTTGATCATGGATCTCCAAAAAAACATAATGGCAAACTTTAAGGGAGTGTTGCATGCAGTTGAACTAAATCAAAATACGCTATGTGTATGCACGTTGCTAAAAGGGTATATCAGTAATATCTCAGAAGCAGCTGAGGGTATTAAGCTGAAATTTTCAGGGCATGTTGAGGGGGAAGATGGACTAAAGAAAAGACACTATTGCATAGCGTTACTATACAGTGGTACCACGACTACTACTGCTAGTATTGCTGCTACTGCTACTGCTACCACTATTACCACCAGCACCACTAATACTGCTACTACTGCTTCTACTTGCGACCACTACTATTACTTGCTACTACAACTTTTACTTGTCACTACTACTGTTGCTTGCGACTACTACAACTAATTGCGGGAACTCTGCCACTACTTTCAACTACTATTGCGACTAATACTACTACTATCACTACTACTATTTTCAACTGCTGATAATAATTGCAACTGCTACTACTACTTGTGACTGGTGCTACTATTTGAGACTACTATTTCTTCTTGTGACTGCTACTACTTCTAGTCACAATTATAGCTTCCACTTATGACAACCATTATTATTTACGACTGCCACTACTACTTCCGACAGCTACAACTACTTGAAACTACTAATTTTACCTGCGACTACTACCACTTAGTGTTGCTACTAGTGCTACTACTACTACTACTAGCACTACTACTACTTCTAATACTGCTACTACTATTGCTACTAATTTTGCTACTAGTATTACTACTAATACTGCTATTACAACTTCTCCTACTATTTCGGTTGTAAATTGCATGTATTGTCGAGGAGAAATCAAAAGATACTATGCTCAAATAGGTTGTCAAAAGGATGTATCTCGAATATCTCAGGAACAGCTGAGTGTAGGAAGTCAAAACTTTCAGAGGATATTGTTGGGGATGTTAAACCAAATCAAAAGACCTTGTGTATATCCAGGTTGTTAATATACAATCTCTGATGTATCTTAGAAATAACTAACGGTATTAAGTTGAAACCCCCAAGAAGTGTTAAGGATGATAATGAACTAAATCAAAATACGCTATATAGATCCAGCTTTTTAAAATGGCGCCTATTCAAAATCTCGGAAACCTGAAAAGCTGGAAATATATTCGTAACATCAACCAATAATAAAACTTTGGCAATCAAAACAAACAGAAACTGATTTTTAGAGCCTTTGAATTTATCAAGGAAATGTGAAGAGACACATTAAAACTTAAGGATAGCAAAATAAAGTCCTATAACAATCCACGAAAAATTAAGCAATAAAAACGGGATTTAATTTTTATAAAGCAGTGAATACAATAAAATAAACACTTAATTAGACGAACATACTCCGAATACTTCGGCCCCACGTCCGGGAGCCTTTCTCAACGGAAAAGCAGAGAAAATGAAACAAAAAATGTTCTTTTTAAAAAACTTAACTTAAATCAAAATAAAACATACTAAAAACTTAAAGAGAAAGAAAAAAAAAACAAAAAAAACAAAAGCAAAAATATAAATAAATAGGAAACAAAACTCACAAATTAAATAAACACTTCCATATACTGGCGTATAAACAAAATCGAATGTCTATAATGATTCAAACTCGCCTCCTCACAGTATATATATTGGAAATCTATCAAAAATGAAGAATATATTCATAAACCAAAGCAATAAAGGTTAGCTAACACCCGGCCCATAACCCCTAATTAGATCTCACAAGTTCATCAACCAATATTTGAATTATAAATTGAACGGATTCGTTGGCTTGCAAGCTTAGCTGCAGTTCGTTTACTTTTCCCAGCATTTAACCCATTCTGACCTTTGTTCGCAAGGTCATCTTTCGTTTCAGAACTATTATTAAAATCATTATTGGTTGAATATCTTACCTGTTTTTTAATTAAACTATTTTAAATTGAATTGATCCTAAATTCCCCTTCATCTCTATTGATACTAATACCCCCATATATTATCTTTTTTATTTCTATAATTTCCCTGAAGCTTTGTAAAAGTCCTACAGACGTATCTACTATTTTTGTTTGATCAAATAAAATACTGAGATGAGGAAAATTACAAACTTGTTCTGCAACAGCTGACTCAAAAGTTTCCGGTGTTTTATTTTGTCTTAGAGAGCAATCTATGGCATTCTTGTGTTGCTGTAGCCTATTTTCTAAAATCTGTTGTGTTCTTCCCACATAAAATTTACCACAAGAGCATGGAATTTTGTATACTCCCTTTTGCATATTTCTCGGTACCTTGTCTTCCCCCTTATTTAACAAAGAGCTTATAGTTTGTCCTGATTTAAAGGCTGTTGTTATATTATTTTTTTTTAATTCTCTTCTTAATTTTTGTGACAATATTGGGATAAAAGGCAAAGTTATGTAATTTCTTTTTTGATTTGACCCATCTTCTTCTAATATTTCTGGTTCCATCAACTTTTTTTTTCCTTCTTTCAATTATTTGAGAAATCATTTTCCGAATAGCCATTACCTACTTGAATATCCTTAATAAAAATTAGTTCATTGCTTATGCATTCTGGTGATGCTAATTTTAATACCCTATCAAACAGTTCGTGGTAACGAACTGTAAGTAAGGAGCGATCCGGCTCAATGGTAACCGAAACTCTAAAAAACGGAATTTTGATACCAATAGATACATCAAAAGAATCAGATTATAATTCTGATTTCAAATATATAAGTTTCATCAAGTTTAATCTTACCTATGAAAAGTTACGCGCCTGAGAAAATTTGGCTGATTTTTGAAAAAAGGGGGAAAGACCCCCTAAAAGTTATAGAACCTTAATGAAAATCACACCATCATATTCAGCGTATCAGAGAACCCTACTGTAGAGGTTTCAAGCTCCTATCTACAAAAATGTGGAATTTTCCATTTTTTGCCAGAAGAAAGATCACGGATGCGTGTTTATTTGTTTTTTTGTTTTTTTTTTTTATTTTTCCCAGGGGTGATCGTATCGACCCAGTGGTCCTAGAATATCGTGGGAGGGCTCATTGGAACGGAAATTAAAAGTTCTAGTGCCCTTTTTAAGTGACCAAAAAAAATTGAGGGTAACTAGACCCCCTCCCACGCTCATTTTTTCCCAAAGTCACCCGATCAAAATTTTGAGATAGCCATTTTGTTCAGTATGGTCGAAAATATCATAAATATGTCTTTTAGGATGACTTAATCCCTCGAAGCCCCCAGGAGGAGGCCTGAAAGTTATGAACTTTACCCAATGTTAACATATAGTATTGGTTATTGGGACCCGGCTCAATGGTAACCGAAACTCTAGAAAACGGTATTTTGATACAAATAGATACATCAAAAGAATTGGATTTTAATGATGATTTCAAATATTTAAGTTTCATCAAGTTTAATCCTACCCATCAAAGGTTACGCGCCTGAGAAAATTTGGCTGATTTTCGAAAAAAGGGGGAAAGACCCCCTAAAAATTATAGAACCTTAATCAAAATCACACCTTCATATTCCACGTATCAGAGAACCCTACTGTAGAGGTTTCAAGCTCCTATCTACAAAATGTGGAATTTTGCATTTTTTGCCAGAAGAAAGATCACGGATGCGTGTTTATTTGTTTTTTTGTTTTTTTGTTTTTTTTTCTTTTTCCCAGGGGTGATCGTATCGACCCAGTGGTCCTAGAATATCGTGGGAGGGCTCATTGGAATGGAAATTAAAAGTTCTAGTGCCCTTTTTAAGTGACCAAAAAAATGGAGGGCAACTAGGCCCCCTCCCACGCTCATTGTTTTCCCAAAGTCACCTGATCAAAATTTTGAGATAGCCATTTTGTTCAGCATGTTCGAAAATATTATAAGTATGTCTTTTAGGATTACTTAATCCCCCGAAGTTCCCGGGAGAAGGGCTGAAAGTTATGAACTTTACCCAATGTTAACATATAGTATTGGTTATTGGGAAGTATACAGTACAGACGTTTTCAGGGGAGATTTTTCCTGGTAGTGGGGGGGGGGGGGTCGGGCAGGGACGTATGCAGGGAGGGGGGCCTCCGGGCCCGGGTCCCCCCTAAATCTCGTGATTTTTTTTCATTTTGCCATAATTTTTTTGATTTTTCTCACAGAATAATGGGTTTGAAGGATTTGCCCCCCCCCCGAAACAAATTGCCCCCCCCCCCTGGAAATAATTCCTGCGTACGTGCTTGGGGTCGGGGGTTATGTAGCATGATCTTTCCATGGAGGAAGTTTTCATGGGGGAAGGGACATTGCTATGTAGGGGACGCCGGACTTCCCAGCATTATTTAAAAAAAGATCAGAAATTCAATGTAAAAAAAACAAGTTTTTCAACTGCAACAGCAGCAACATCAAAACTTTAAACGAACAGAAAATATTACATATATGATTGGGTTCATCCCCTAGTCAATACCTCACTCTTTAAGCCAGAGATTTATTAGTACTTTCATAAGAGCTATTTATTCTAATTAACGGCCTTTGTGATTAATCGGTCAGTTTTAAAGAATTGGAACAAAATTCGAACTTTCGCTTAAAGAGCAAGGTATTGACTAGGGGGTGAACCCCCTAATATACGTATTAAAAATATATGAATATAGAAGTTCGTTACGTAAGTTAATTCGTAAGTTACGTATATTTATTACTAATAAAAACGTTCGTAAATAAAATGAAACAAGTTTCGAGAAAGCCATTTAACCAAATAAAAGTAAATTAATATGAAAATTTTGTTTTAACTATTCATGTACTGTGAGCCAAGATCAAAAACTGCATTTATTCAAAAAAGTTCAAAAATTAAATAAAAAAAACAAGTTTTTTTTAACTGAAAGTAAGGAGCGACATTAAAACTTAAAACGAACAGAAATTATTCCGTATATGAAAGGGACTGTCCCCTCTTCAACGCCTTGCTCTTTACGCTAAAGTTTGACTTTCTCACAACTCTATTTTTTTTAAACAATAAAAAACTTTAGCGTAAAGAGCAAGGCGTTGAGGAGGGGACAGTCCCTTTCATATACGGAATAATTTCAGTTCGTTTTAAGTTTTAATGTCGCTCCTTACTTTCAGTTAAAAAAACTTGTTTTTTTTATTTAATCAACTAAAGAAATAACCACACCTCTTTTTACCTGGATCGGATGATTTGATGCGAAAGACAAGTAACGGTTGTTATTAGTCGGTTTACGGTAAATTAAAAACGCTAGTTCGTTATTATTTCTATGGATCAAAATATCTAGAAACGGTAACTTATTTTCTGTTTCCTTTTCAATTGTAAAAATTAATTCTCCTCCCAGATTATTTTAATTTTCCAAAAAACCTTCAATTTGTGATTCCCCGTAATTCCAAATAACTAAAATATTATCCATATGTCTGCCCCAAAATTTAGGTTTTAAAAAATATATTTCTATAGCTAAATTTTCTACATACTCTACATAAATATTTGCTAAGAACAGACTTAAAGGCCCTCCCATTGCCAATCCCCTAATTTGATAGTAAAAATTATCTCTAAACGTGAAATAATTACTATACCTGCTAGTTATTTGAACTAAATTTAATATAGTTTCAAAGATTGAAACAGGGATTCATAAGTTTCCAAAAGATATAAATAATATAGATGGCTTAAGACTAGGGGTCTTGAATATTTAAACAAATTTTAGTAGTTATCAAGAAAACGTTAAGAACAAAGATATAAAAGTTTTAAAAGATCTAAAAAAAGATGATTCTATAATAATAACGAAAGCGGATAAGAGCAATACAGTAGTAATCTTAGAAAAAGATGATTATGATAGTAAAATAGAAACAATTCTAAATGATACTTCAACATATAAAAAAACTTAACTCAGACCCAACTGAGTTGTATGTTAAAAAATTAAAAAAGGATTTAGAAAACCTTAAAACAAATGGAAGTATCACACCACAGATGTATTACAAGTTCTTTCTGAGGGGATCAGTCAGCCCAAGAAATTATGGTTTGCCAAAAATACATAAAACAGATATCCCTGTATGACCTATAGTTTCAACAACCAATTCACCAACGGTAAAAATCGAGAAATGGGTAGCAATGACACTTAAACCTTTATTATATCTCCAAGATTCGTAAATAAAAAACTCGGAATTCTTAAAAGATAGAATTATAAGCGTAGAAATATCAGAAGAATCTAGATTGTTTAGTTTTGATATAAAATCGATGTATACGTATATTCCTTTTGATAAATCATTTAGTATTTTATCCAAAAAACTTGAGGAACATAAAAATGAGATAGAAGAATTATCTTTGGGAATTGTACTGGAAACTATATTAAATTTAGTTAAAATAACTAGCAGGTATACTAATTATTTCACGTTTAGAGATAATTTTTACTATCAAATTAGGGGATTGGCAATGGGAGTGCCTTTAAGTCTGTTCTTAGCCAATATTTATGTAGAGTATGTAGAAAATTTAGCTATAGAAATATATTGTTTAAAACCCAAATTTTGAGGCAGATATATGGATGATATTTTAGTTATTTGGAATTATGGGGAATCACAAATTGAAGGTTTTTTGGAAAATTTAAATAATTTGGGAGGAGAATTAATTTTTACAATTGAAGAGGAAACAGAGGATAAGTTACCGTTTCTAGATATTTTGATCCATAGAAATAATAACGAACTAGAGTTTTCAAATTACCGTAAACCGACTAATAACAACCGTTACATGTCTTACGCATCAAATCATCCGATCCAGGTAAAAAGAGGTGTGGTTATTTCTTTAGTTGATATGGTATTAAAATTAGCATCACCAGAATACATAAGCAATGAACTAATTTTTATTAAGGATTTTCTAGTAGGTAATCGCTATCTGGAAAATATGATTTCTCAAATAATTGAAAAAAGTAAAAAAAAAAGTTGATGGAACAAGAAATATTAGAAGAAGATGGGTCAAATCAAGAAAAAAATTATATAACTTTGCCTTTTATCCCAATATTGTCAATAATTTTTATTAAGGATTTTCTAGTAGGTAATCGCTATCTGGAAAATATGATTTCTCAAATAATTGAAAAAAGGACAAAAAGTTGATGGAACCAGAAATATTAGATGAAGATGAGTCAAGTAAAAAAACAAATTACATAACTTTGCCTTTTATCCCAATATTGTCACAAAAATTAAGAAGAGAATTAAAAAAAATATGATATAAAAACAGCATTTAAATCAGGACAAACTATAAGCTCTTTGTTATATAAGGGGAAAGACAAGGTTCCGAGAAATGAGCAAAAGGGAGTATACAAAATTCCGTGCTCTTGTGGTAAATTTTATGTGGGAAGAACACAAAGGATTTTAGAAAATAGGCTAAAGCAACACAAGAATGCCATAGATTGCTCTCTAAAACAAAATAAAACACCGGAAACTTTTGATTCAGCTGTTGCAGAAAATGTTTTACATAATTTTCCTCATCACAGTATTTTATTTGATCAAACAAAAATAGCACATACGTCTGTAGGACTTTTACAAAGCTTCAGGGAAATTATAGAAATAAAAAAGATAATATATGGGGGTATTAGTATCAATAGAGATGAAGGGAATTTAGGATCAATTCAATTTATAATAGTTTAATTAAAAAACAGGTAAGACATTCAACCAATAATGATTTTAATAATAGTTCTGAAACGAAAGATGACCTTGCGAACAAAGGTCAGAATGGGTTAAATGCTAGGAAAAGTAAACGAACTGCAGCTAAGCTTGCAAGCCAACGAATCCGTTCAATTTATAATTCAAATATTGGTTAATGAACTTGTGAGATCTAATTAGGGGTTATGGGCCGGGTGTTAGCTAACCTTTATTGCTTTGGTTTATGAATATATTCTTCATTTTTGATAGATTTCCATGAGAAGGCGAGTTTGAATCATTATAGACATTCGATTTTGTTTATACGCCAGTACATGGAAGTGGTTATTTAATATGTGAGTTTCGTTTACTTTTGATTTAAATTTTTTCAATCTCTTTATGTGTATAATATGTTTTATTTTGATTTAGTTAAGTTTTTTAAAAAGAACATTTTTTGTTTCATTTTATCTTTTTTTCCGTTGAGAAAGGCTCCCGGAAGTGTGGCCGAAATATTCCAAGTATGTTTGTTTAATTAAGTGTTTATTTTATTGTATTCACAGCTTTATAAAAATTAAAACCCGTTTTTCTTGCTTAATTTTTCGTCAATGCAAAAGTAGTGTTGTCTAAGAAATTATTTACCTATAACAATCCAAACGTAAGACGACCAAAATTTACAGTTAGAGAATAACTGAAACCCAAAATGACTAGAAATTATAATAAGGAATTTTTCTACTGCCTGTCTTCGCCCTCAATCTGAAAGATTTCTGTTTCTGTTTGTTAAGTTTTACTTGGAAATTAATTTGTATTTCGTCATTTATTTTGAATTTCTTCTTTAATTTGAATTATCCGTTTGTAGATTTATTTGTTAACCTTTATCAGTGTCTGTCATCTTTAAGTTTGATATCACTACTTACTTTTTTTTTTTTAGTTTCATTCATTATATAATAGTAACTTCCTGTCGTTTTAAATTTAAATTATTATAGATCATTATTTTTACTCAGCTTAAGTTTTAATATGGCTCTTTATTCATCTTCGAAAATCATCTTTCTTGGAAAGTTTTATTTAAGAAAAGAACGCTCTTCCGTCTCCTTCTGATGATATGGACATTAAGAAATATTTCCGGGAGCCAGGGCTTTGCCCTGACCCTGGTACTCACAAGGGAAAAACGGTTAATCAACAATTTACTACCCACAAGGAAGTCGTAAATACTGCGGGGATTTTCTGCAAAAGGCTGACAATAGCCAAATGCCCAGAAAGTCGATATGAGCCTGCACAATCCAGATGGGCAGGGATTTAAAACTTTTAGATTACTACTGGTAGAAGCTAGATTACCGAGCCAAATAGAAGGGGTCATCGACTATTGCGAAAACGGGCCAAACAGAAATAATTCACATTTTTTTCACATTAAATCATAAATCAATTTTAAAAGATACATGTACCAATTTCGTCGACCAAAAAAAAATCTGCAAGAACTGAGCACTTCATCTCGATAATTCAAGTGCATAGACCATTAATAAAACTTCGGCAATGAAAATAGGACAGAAACAAATCAAAAAAACAAATTTTTGCAATATTAACTTAAGACCAGCAAAACTGAAGTCCTATTTAATTTAAACTCGAAACGACTGGAAATTAATCAATTATGCGTCAATTAAATTAATTAAATTAATTAATTAAATTAATTGCGGAAATTAATTAAATTAATTGCGTCAATTATTCTTTGCTGAAAACAAATAAATTATAAGTATGATTTTTATACTTCCAACATTGAAAAGTAAAAAGAAGATCACTGTGACATAGAATCTTAAACTGCTGAATTTCCAGGAGTTGATTTTGTTATATTTTAAATATTCCGTTTATTTTTATTAGTTGTCAAGAGTCATTGTGATTATTATAGCGAATTGATTTATATTTGTTGTCGATGTTTTGGAAAATTAAAGGACACTGTTCAACATACATTTAGGTTTCAATATAACGCAAATGGCGCAATAAGTTTTGGTCTTCAACGGTAAAGGGGGGAAGCGGGTAGTAACTAAACTTCTGCTTAAATTAATTTTGTTCGTTCTAAGTTTGCTAGAATATTCAAATTAATTTTTACTCGTTTTAAAATTTATTTATTCATCTATGTCAGTATCTGCTATCTTTGTTTGGTATGATTATTATTTTAATCTTTTTTTTTGGTTTTATTAATTCTTTAATCATAATTTCTTATCGTTTTCAGTTTGAATTATCATGCAAATTTAGTTCTGCTAGTCTTAAATTCGAGATGGCTCTTTACTTATGGTTGAAAACTTCTTTTTCGGAATTTTTTTTTATTTATTCCAATAAAAGGCCATTCCACACCACCATTGGTTAAAACTTGAAACAGATGGCACTCAGTTTTTAATGGCCATCTTAGATGCTCATGTGTTTGACAGTGCACAAGCGCGCTGGACCAAAATGACAGTACTGAAGGGTCAAATTTCTAAAACATCCGCCGCTGACAATTCCGCCATTGAAACAATCTATGCATGAAATAAATATTGCGGTTCTGCTTTGATTTGAAACTGTGCAATTACGAGTTTGCCTACGAAAATGACTTAGGATATTACATTACAGACGCAAAGCCAGAGAAACTTAAACGCATTTTTATCACAGAAGTAAAGAATACTTCTGTATTCTATAGAAAAAAAAAACACTTTTCCCTCTGCTATTGCCTAGTTATTTCATAAAGAAGTAAACAGATGAAAAATGATTATAATAAACAAATATAGGAAAGACGGGTTATGCACATGTGACTCTGTCTGCTGCATAGTCCTCTCCCCAGAAGTGTGAATCTTAAAAATTCTGAGCCATATGCTGTCACTGTAATCTGATTCTCAATTCCAGCTTCAAAATTCATTGAAGCATGGTTTGTGTCTCACATTTCATTAAATTAATATTTGAACAGGGCTGAAATACGCAAGAGACATCTAGGGTGACCTAAGAAATCCCTCAATCATTAAAATCTTCTATGCATGTATTAAATGAGGAGGCTGAGAAATGATTTGAAAATGAAGAACCAGCCTAACAAAATTGGCTAGGGAAATTATACTAGAGACGAAAAACCAAAGAAACTAAAGCACATTTATACCATGGTATTGTTGGTATGAATAACTATTTTCCTGTTACTATGTTGACTATGACTAATTGTAACCTGTTGACTATGTCCTAATTGCCTTATAAAGTTTTTTTTTAAGTAAGGGAGGCTGTTGGTAGGGTCCATCTTGCTGTGGGAGGATTAGCCATAACAGTTCTTGATCCTCAAAAACCCAGCGAAATTTAATACTCAGTAATACCAGCTTAAATACCAGCTTAAAATTTTAATACCAGCTTAAAATTTTTAAGCATGAAACATGGTTCTTTAAATTAATTAAATAAAAAAAACAAGTTTTTTAAACTGAAAGTAAGGAGCGACATTAAAACTTAAAACGAACAGAAATTATTCCGTATATGAAAGGGGCTGTCCACTCCTCAACGCCTCGCTCTTTACGCTAAAGTTTGACTCTGTCTCACAACTTTATTTTTTAAAACAATAAAAAACTTTAGCGTAAAGAGCGAGGCGTTGAGGAGGGGACAGCCCCTTTCATATACGGAATAATTTCTGTTCGTTTTAAGTTTTAATGTCGCTCCTTACTTTCAGTTTAAAAAACTTGTTTTTTTTATTTAATTTCTGATCGTTTTTTAGTTAATGCAGGGGATGTTTCCCCCCTCTTTAAAAAATCGAGTAAATTTTCTCAGGCTCGTAGCCTTTGATGAGTAATACTAAACTTAATAAAATTTATATATTTAGAATCAGCATTATAAACACATTCTTTTGATACATTTATTGACATCAAAATTCCGTTTTTAAAAGTTTCGATTACTATTGAGCCGTATCGCTTGATTTTTATTGTTTTTTTTATTACGTATATGTTATTACGTATATGAGGGGGTTCTCCCCTTAGTCAATACCACGCTCTTTACGTTAAAAGTTAAAAAAAAAATTGATTCACAAACTCCTGAATCACAAAGGCCGTTTAATTAGAATAGATAGCTCTTTTGAAAGCACTAAAAAAAAAACTGTAGCGTAAAGAGCGAGGTATTGACTTGGGGGAGAACCCCCTCACATACGTTATAATTTCTGTTCGTTTTAAATTCTAATATTCCTTCTTACATTTCAGTTGAAAAAACTTGTTTTTTTTTATTTAATTTCTGATCGTTTTTTAAATAATGCTTGGAAATCCGGCGCCCCCTTCATAGAAATTTTCCTTACCCCAAAGAAACATCCTCCACGGAAATATTCTCCGGATGAACCCCCTCGTCTAGCCCCCCCCCCCTCCAGAAAAAATCCTTCCTGAAAATGGTTGTATACTTCCCAATAACCAATAAATAATGCTGGCAAGTCCGGCGCCCCCTTCATGGCAATTTCCCTTCCCCCATGAAAACTTCCTTCATGAACAGATCCTCCAACATAACCAGCGACCCACCCTTCCCTCGCACTACCAGAAAAAAAACCTCCTGAAAACTTCTGTATACTTCCCAATAACCAATACTATATGTTAACATTGGGTAAAGTTCATAACTTTTAGCCCTCCTTTTGGGAACTTCGGGAGATTAAGTCATCCTAAAAGACATATTTATCATATTTTCGACCATTCTGAACAAAATGGCTATCTCAGAATTTTGATCGGGTGACTTTGGGAAAAAAATAAGCGTGGGAGGGGGCCTAGTTGCCCTCCATTTTTTTGGTCACTTAAAAAGGGCACTAGAACTTTTAATTTCCGTTCCAATGAGCCCTCCCACGATATTCTAGGACCACTGGGTCGATACGATCACCCCTGGGAAAAAAAAACAAAAAAACAAACAAACAAACAAATAAACACGCATCCGTGATCTTTCTTCTGGCAAAAAATGTAAAATTCCACATTTTTGTAGATAGGAGCTTGAAACCTCTACAGTAGGGTTCTCTGATGCGCTGAATATGATGGTGTGATTTTCATTAAGGTTCTATAACTTTTAGGGGGTCTTTCCCCCTTTTTTTGAAAATCAGCCAAATTTTCTCAGGCGCGTAACTTTGGATGGGTAGCACTAAACTTGATGAAAGTTATATATTTAAAATCAGCATTGAAATCTGATTCTTTTGATATATCTATTGGTATCAAAAACCCGTTTTCTAGAGTTTCGGTTACCATTGAGCCGGGTCGCTCCTTACTTACAGTTCGTTACCACGAACTGTTTGATTAAATTAAAAAAGAAGTTTTTTCAGTTGAAATTATGGAGCAACATTAAAACTTAAAACGAACAGGAATTATTACCTATGAAGTGGGTTTCAACGCCTCACTCTTCACTTTGAACTTTTTTAGTAATTAAAAAAAGCTTCTTATTTTTCTAATTAAACAATCCTTATGCTTTAGGAGTTTCTAAAGAATTGGGACAAATTAATTTCTGTTCGTTTTAAGTCTTAATATTGGTCTTTAATTTCGGTCTAAAAAAACTTTTTTTTAATTGAATTTCTGATTTTTTTTTAAATAATTCCGGGGATTCCGGCTCCAACTCCTCGGAAAAATCCCGTCTCCCCACGATGAGATCCTCTAGACAATTCAATTCGGTTGAGAATTTAACCCGAACAGTTAGGTCTCACAACTCCTATGCCTTCTAAAGGGGTTATAGTCAATTGTGTATTGTTGAAGATAAAATACATTTTAAATCTTTCTTCTTTTAATGAATGTCAGTATAATTTAAACAGTCAATCTATATTTCATTAGGTTTTACAGTAGTCTTGGTTATTATGGTGATATATTTTTTTTATTAAAAATTGAAAGTTCCAAGGCCTTTTTAGGAGTAAGAAGTAATTGGGAGCAGCACTCCCCGCCATTCTTCGTCCTCCTTAGCTGCTCTCCCCCAAAGACAACCGATCCAAATCTTGAGATAGCTATTTTGTTCAAAATAGTTGAAAGGTCAAATAACTTTGCCTTAGGCTGATGTGAACCCTCACAGTCCCCCGGAAAAGGTTTTTAAGTTATAGAAGTTGGCCGTTGTCTCTATACAGGGTTAATTATAAGGAAAGTAGTTATGGTTGATCACGGGTCTCCAAGAAAAAAAACTAAGGGTAAACTTTAAGGGAGTGTCGCAGGCAGTTGAACTAAATCAAAATACGCTATGTGTATGCATGTTTCTAAAAGGGTATATCAGTAATATTTCAGAAGCAGCTGAGTGTATTAAGTTGAAATTTTCAGGGCATGTTGACGGGGACGATGGACTAACTAAAACTACTACTGCATAGCTTTACTACACAGTGTTACCACGACGACTACTGCTAGAACTACTGCAACTACTACTACTACCACTATTACCACAACCGCTAATAATACTGCTACTACTGCTGCTACTACTACGACGACTACTACTATTACTACTACTACAACTACTGCTACTACTACTACTACTACTACTACTACTACTATTACTACTACTACTACTACTACTACTACTACTACTACTACTACTACTACTACTACTACTACTACTACTACTACTACTATTACTACTGCTACTACTACTACTACTACTACTACTACTACTACTACTACTACTATTACTACTGCTACTACTACTACTACTACTACTACTACTACTACTACTACTACTACTACTACTACTACTACTACTACTACTACTACTACTACTACTACTACTACTACTACTACTACTGCTACTACTACTACCACTACTACTGTTACTACAACTACTACTACTACTACTACTACTATTACTACTGCTACTACTACTGCTACTACTACTACCACTATTACTGTTACTACAACTACTACTACTACTACTGCTATTAGTGCTGATCCTTCCGACTATTACTATTACTTATGACTGCTACTAATACTCGCGACTAGTACTTGCTACTACAACTTTTACTTATCACCGCTACTGTTGCTTGTGACTACTACTACTACTTACGGGAACTACTGCTGCTACTTCCAACTACTATTGCGACTACTACTACTACTACTACTACTACTTACGACTACTTCTACTAATAACTACCACTACTACCATTTGCGATTTTATAACGAAGTAAACAGATGAAAAACCATTATGAAAAACAAATTATAAGCAGCGCAATAGCGCTGCCTAAGTAAAGAACGATGTTGGCATAATGTTTTTTTTTTTTTTTTTTTTTTTTTTTTTTTTTTTTTTTTTTTTTTTTTTTTTTTTTTTTTTTTTTTAGACCAGGGCACTTTGTATCGAAGGAGTTATCGTAGAAAATTTAAAAAGGGCTCTTTCGACTTGAAATTAGAAGGGCTTGTGCCTTTTTTAATAGCTAAAAGTGATTGGAAGGCATCTAAAACCCCTTCTACACCCACCATTTCCCCAAACATATCCAATCAATTTGAGATATCCATTTTGTTTAACTTAGTTGAAAGGTCCGGAAATTATGTCTTAGAGGATAACACTCCACCCACAGCCCTCCGGGCAAGGGTTGTAAGTTATGCCCTGGGGCATAAAAGGTTTTATAGAAAGCGTTGTCGTAGAAACTTCAAAAAGGGCTCATTCGATTGAAAATTCAAAGGGCTAGTGTCCTTTTTAATAGTCGAAAGTGATTGGAGGGCAACTAACCCACCTCTCACGCCCACCATTTCCCCAAACACATCCAATCAAAATTTTGAGATAGCCATCTTGTATGACTGGAAGATCTGGAAATTAGGTCTTCGAGAATGACAACCTGCCACAATCCTCAGGGCAAGGATTGTAAGTTATGCCCTTGGGCATAAAAGGTTTTATAGAAAGCGTTGTCGTAGAAACTTTAAAAAGGGCTCATTCGATTGAAAATCGAAAAGTATAGTACCCTTTTTAATAGTCGAAAGTGATTGGAGGGCAACAAACCCCCCTTCCACGTCCAACATCTCCCCAAACACATCCAATCACAGTTTTGAGATAGCCATTTTGTTCAACGCAGTTGAAAGGTCTGGAAATTATGTCTTTGGGGATGACAACCCCCCCCCCCCCCATAACCGTCGGTACAAGGGTAGTAAGTTTAGCCATTGGGGTATATAGTGTTTTCATAGAAAGTTTTGTCGTAGAAGCTTCAAAAGGGCTCATTCGATTGGAAATTGAGAGGGCTAGTGCCTTTCTATTAGTCAAAAGTGATATGAAAATGAATATTCCCCCCTTCCCCCGCCCATCCTTTCCCCAAACACTTCCAATCTAAATTTTGAGATAGCCATTTTGTTCAACGTATTTAAAAGGTGTGGAAAATATGTGTTTTAGTATAACAAATCCCCCCAGTCCTCAGGGCAAGAATTGTAAGTTATGCCCTGGGGGCATATAACATTTTATAGAAAGCGTGGTCATATAAAATTTGGAGGGGGCTCATTGGATTGGTAATCAGACGCTCCAGTCCTCTTTTTAAGAGTAACAGTGATCGGAGGGCAGCTATTCCTCTTTCTCCCCAACACACACGTCATATTGTCCCGAAATGCATCTAATAGAAATTTTCAGATATCAATTTTATTCAAAATAGTTTAAATATCATATAACAAGGCTTTTGGGGTTGTAACAAATCCCAGAGATTAGAGGCAAGGGTTGTAAGTTACGCATAGGGGGTATTTAAGGTTTTTATGGAAAAGATGTTTGTTTAACATTAAAAGAAGCTCATTTGGTCGAAAATTGGAAGTTCTAGTTCCTTTTTGAGCGTCAAAAGGGATGGACGGAATTGAGCCCCCCCCCCCTCCTACAACCCCTTCTTTCACCAAACGCATCTGATTAAAAATATGAGATAGCGATTTTTTTCAAAATAGTTCAAAGAACACATAATAACGTCTCTTGGAATGACACAACCCCCCCCAGCGCCCTGGGGATAGGGTTGTCTGTTATTTTATGAGGGCATATAAGGTTTATATTGAATAGGCGGTCGTATAAACATCAAATGGGGATTATTTGATTTAAAATTGGAAGTTATAGTGCCCTTTTTAAGAGTCAAAGTAATTTGAAATCAAACAGTTCCTCTCCACGCTCAGCATTTGCCTTAACATCTCTAATCAAAATTTGGAGATAACTATGTTGTTCATCATAGTTGAAGATTTCGGAAATTATGTATGTGAGAAATACAACCCCCCCCCCCTAGAGCTTTCAGGGAAAGGGTTGTAAGTTATGCCCTTGGGCAAATAAGGTTCTTATAAAAAGGGTGGTCGTATATACTTTGGAGGGGACTCATTGGATTGGTAATCATAAGTTCTAGTGCCCTTTTTGAGAGCCAAAGTGTTCGGGGCGCAGCTACTCCCCCCCCCCCCTAACACACACACAAACACGTCGTGTTTTCCTGAGATGCATCCTATAGATATGGTGAGACAGTCCTTTTATTCAAAATAGTCCAAATATCATATACCGAGGCTTTTAAGTTTGATACAAACCACCAGAGCCTGAGGGCGAGGGTTCTAAGTTATGCCCCAGGGGCATTTAAGGCTCTTATGGAAGGGGAGGTTGTATAAGCTTTAGAGGTGGTCCATTTGATTGAAATTCGAAGTCCTAGTTCCATTTTAAGAGTCAGTGGTGATGGAGGTCAAGTAGCATCCCCCTCCCACCCAACTAACCCTCTTTTCACCAAATGCATCTGAATAAAATTGGGCGATGGCAATTTTGTTTATATAATTTGAAACACAATTTGTTTAAATAATTTTAAACAATTTTTTTGTTTAAAGAGTCCAAACAACATATAACAATGCTTCCAGGGTTGGCAAACCCCCCAGAGCCCTCGGTCATGGGCTTTAATTTTAAAATTTTCCGCCTTATTACCCTTAGGTTTATTAGTTGTAGTAGTAGCAGTAGGAGTACAGTTAATAGTAATGGTCTTGGTTTTAGTAACAGTAGTAGTGGTAGCAGTAATAGTTGAAGTAGCAGTAGTTGTAGGAGTAGAAGCATTAGTATTATATGTAAATATAATAATAATTAATATTTTTGATGTAATATTGAAAAATATGAAGCATTAGTATTATATGTAATATAATACAATATCTTTTATGTAAATATTGTCTTTTTGTTAGTTCAACATCTCGCCCAACAAGAGTTATAAGTTTGAATTTCGCACACGAAACTTTTCCTAGGATATTGCTGATATACTGTTTTGACAACCTGCATACGGATGGCAGGTTATCATCCGTACAACAGAAATATTCTCAGAAGATTTCACCTTCATACCTTCATAGGTTGAGGATATTTAACTAGCCAAAAGACGCTGTGTGTATTCATTTAATGCTGCTTCAACGGTTACTGTAACTAACGACACTAATGACATTAAGTTGAAACTTTTAGGGAACGTTTAGGAAGAGATTAAAAAAAAACTTCCTAAATGCATTAAGGTATTAAAATGGCATATAAACTCTATAGGGCATATAAAGGCACAGTCAGCAATGCTCTATCATAGCTAGTAGTATCATTGATATTATAAAGGAGCTTTCTTGATTGAAAAAATTAAAAGTTCTAGTGCCCTCTTAAGAGTCAAAAGTGATTGTCTTGAGAAGGCATGGGGGTTGTCAACCCTAGTAATGTTAATTTTTGCTCGTTTTGGGTTTGACTCGGCTATTATTATAATTTCTGTTCATTTTGGAATTCATTTAATTGTTGACAATGATTTGTGGCTGTTTTACGCTTGGAAGATTATTTTACTTTATTTCTGCCCATTTTAGGCTTAGTAGAGGTCTTTACTTTTCTTTGAAAACTTATTCTGTGTATTTTTTTTAAATTAATATAAATATATGACACCGTCATTCAGCCAGAGGGGGGGGGGGTCTGGCGCCCCCCCCCCCTCCTTATGGGTGCCCATGTTTGTGTCATGATTTTCCAAAGAGTTTATGTTGTTAAAAATTGCTGAAAAAGTTTCTCCAGCATATAAACAGCAGGCCAAACTATAAATTATTAAAGGAAAACCTGAAAGATTCAAACTATTATTTTCTTATCCCTGAAAAAGACAGTCAATAAAAAACGAGCAGAAATTAATTTAAATAGCTTTCCACAAAGTAACTTTTTCAAAAAAAATTAAAGAACTCCATTAAACCAAATCTACCACCTATAATCTACCAAGCATACAACTACCACAAATCAGAATCAATAAACAAATGAAACCCAAAACAAACGGAAATTAAAATAAATAAAAGATTCAAACTCCAAACGAGCAGAAATTAATATAAGTGGGGTTCAAAACCCCTATGTTTTCTCAAAAGCCAGAACATAATCTGTACTTTACTCAAAAAATTTCTTTTAAATGTTTTCAATCTTGTAACTTTAAGAACTCAAATATTAATTAAAATTTTAAGGAATAAATATCAGCATATGTATATTAAACTGACAATGCACACTTTTTTCAGTAAATTCATTGGAATTTTTTTCAGTAAAGCCCAAATTGTGCTCTGGCTTTTAGAAAACATAGTGGTTTTGAACCCTGGTCATATTAATTTCTGCTCGTTTTGAGTGTGACTCTGTTATTTATTTTAATTTCTGTTTGTCTTGGGTCTCATTTATTTATTGATACTGATTTGTGGTATTTGTATGCTTGCTATATTATTTGATTCTATTTTTGTTCATTTTGGTTTAATGGAGTTCTTTACTCTTTTTGAAAAACTTATTTTGTGGAAATTTGCTTTCAATTAATATTAGAACAGGGCTGAGTTACGCCAGAGACATCTAGTGTGACCTAAGAAGTGCCTCGATCATTAAAATCTTCTATGCATGTATTAAATGAGGAGGCTGAGAAATGATTTGAAAATGAAGAACCAGCCTAACAAAATTGCCTATGGAAAATATACTAGAGACAAAAAACCAAAGAAACTAAAGCACGTCTTTACCTGGGAATTATGGGTAGGAATAACTATTTTCCTTTTTTCTATGTCCTAATATGTCCCAATCCTAATAAAGGTTTTTTTTAAGTAAGTGAGACTGTCGATAGTGTCAACCCTTCCATGGGAGGGTTAATCATAATTGTTTTCAATCCTCAAAAACCCAGTGCCAGCTTCAAAATTAATTGAAGCATGGTTTGCGTCTTACATTTCATTAAATTAATATTTGAATAAGGCTGAAATGCGCAAGAGATAGCTAGTGTTACCTAACAAATCCCTCAATCATTAAAACCTTCTATGCATATATTAAATGAGTAGGCTGAGAAATGATTTGAAAATGAAGAACCAGCCTAACAAAATTGGCTAGGGAAAATATACAAGAGACAAAAACCAAAGAAACTAAAACAAATCTTTACCTGGGAATTATGGGTAGGAATAACTATTTTGCTGTTTATTATTTCCTAATATGTCCTAATCCTAATAAAGGGGATATTTTTTTAAGTAAGTGAGACTGTCGATATGAAATGTGGTTCTTTAAATTCATTAAATTAAAAAAGAAATTTTTTCAATTTAATTTATGGAGCAAAATAAAAACTTAAAACGAACAGAAATTAGTAAGTATATGAAGTGGGTTTTCCCCCTCCCTTCAATACCTCGCTCTTCACACTGAAGTTTTTTAGTAATTTAAAAAAAAGCCTCTCATTTTTCTAATTAAACAACCCTTGTGCTTCAAGTGTTGCTAAAGAATTGGGACAAAATTGAGCCTTTAGCGTAGAGAGCGAGATGTTGAAGAAGAGAAAACTTTTTCATATACGTAATAATTTCTGTTCGTTTTAAGTCTTAATGTTGCTCCTTACTGTCAATCGAAACAAACTTTTTTTTATTTAATTTTTGATTTTTTTTCAAAGAGTGCCAGGAAATCTGGCTCAACCTTCTCGGAAAAATCCCGTTTCCCCACGCTGAGATCCTCTAGTAATCCAATTCTGTTGAAAATTTACCCCATAAAATTACCCTTAACATCTCCACACGTAAAATTGAGTTGGCAGAGAGAAAGTAGAACAGATAAAAAAGTGTGTAAAGGAATTCTGGCAAATTCCCCCAGTGTGCAATTTCCCCTGAAAAACTTATCCTCCAGAAAGTTCCCTCCCCGCGGAAAATTTCACTGTGCACTAGAACTTTTAATTTCCGTTCGAATGAGCTCTCTCCCGATATTTTTAGGACAATAGGATCGATAAAATAACCCCTGAAAAAAAAATAAAATAAACACGCATCCTTGATCTTTGTTCTGGCAAAAAATACAGAATTCCAGATTTTGCCAACAGGAGCTTAGAACCTCTACTTTAGATTTCTCTGATACGCTGAATCTGAAGATGTGATTTTCATTAAGACTCTTTGATTTTTAGAGGGTGTTTCTTCCCATTTTCGGAAACTTTGAGAGATTTCAGGCTCTTTTTGAAATTCCTATTAATATGTTTTCACAATATACTTTTACTGATAAGATTAATCGAAGTAATGGTTCCAGTTCCTGAATCAGATCGAAATGGAAGTTTTTTTCTATAGAGTTTTTTTTCAAAATGTGTTTTCAAACTTTTGTTTAAAAACACGTTTGTTTAAAAAAACGTAAACGTTTGTTTAAAAGCCATGGGCCATGGCTCAGTCTTTACTGGGTTACATCCATCGCTTGAGCAATGATACGTCAGGGACGTTTAATGAGTGCCCAAAGAGTGACTCAACTATTAAAAAATAATAATTGTAATTGTATGGTGTAAAATAAGAAAAGAAGAACGAAGTAATGGAAAAAGAAGAAAAGGGAAACAAGAACACTTTAACACTAGAGATTAAAATCAAACACAAGATTTTTTCCTTAAAACTGACAGATAAGCTGTAAAGGAAAAGAGTTACAAAACAATTCAGTTGCCCAAAACCGTGAATATAAGCGCCAAAAATATGAAAAGTGTGAAGAATTACCCAAAAATCATTCAATGAAAAAAGTAAAAAGTAAATTCATAGATTGAGGTTTGATATGAAACTTAAGAGTTACAAATTGGCTAACAAAATTGTTTAGGAAACTACATCATAGACAAAAATTAAAGATGTTAAATCACATTTTTACCCGGAAAAAAACGGGTAAGCATCTTTATTCTTTCTTTGCTGCATCCTAGTTTATTTTATTAAGATGTAAATATGAAAATTTAAAAAAAATGTATAAAGCACATTCGAAAAAGGAGGGCTTTATATTTACCAGTAAGTGATACTGTCTGCTGCGCAGCTCTTTCCATAGGAGTGTGAATCGTAAAGCTTCTGAAGCCTCCAAAGCCATAAAGATTAACCGCTGCCACTGTAATTCGATACTCATTTCCAGCTTCTAGGTTTTCAAGCATAAATTGTGGCTCACTATTTGTTAAATTAAAAATCAAACTGGATTGAGAGGCGTCATGAGCGTTTAGTGTAAACCAAGAGGTGGCTCCACCATTAAAACCTTCTATACATGAAATAAATGAGGAGGTTGATGTTTGGTTTGAGACTGTACAATTACGAACAGGCTCAGGTTTGCCTAAAATAAAATACTTTTGTAAGAAAGATGAAGTAGCTGAGTGACTATATGGGAACATTTAGCTTCATCTTAGTAGCACACACAGTGGGAAATGATATTTTTAGCATAGCATCAGCCTATTTAGAAAGTCATGTGCACAAACGTTTAGACTATTGAATGCATGATTTCTCTAGGAAATATTTTCCATTGCAAATGTATTCATTGTTTTTAGGTGAACTCACCTACAATAACCGAAATGTGAAAGAAGTACAACTTTTTGAAAATAATTTAATACATAATGAACATCCTGTAATTAATTTAAATTAGGTTAAAAGGCTGTAATTCAGAATCAAATGCTGATAGTACAAGAAAATATGTGCAGGCTTTTGAAAAGGATGTTGACATCCTAAAAAAGGAAGTATCTCAAGAATGGATTTGATATTAAGTTGGAACTATCAGCGAATAATTAGAGGGGAAGATCAATTGAACAAAAGGCAATAAGTGCACGCCACCACTACTACTACTACTTCTGCTGCGCTTGCTACTACTACTACTAATACTACTGCTACTCCAACTACTACTTCTATTGTTATCAAAAGGACATATCAGCAATGTCATAACATCGGCTAATTGTATTACTGTAATTGTATTGTCTAATCTAATTGTATACTATTAGAACTACCTAAGGGTATGAATACCTAAGGGTATGAAGGTAAAATTTCAGGGAATATTGAGGGGGAAGGTGAACTGAATCACAGCACACTATCTGTACGCATATTGTCAAAAAGGCGTATCAGCAATATCTTAGGAACAGTTAGGTGTGTGAAGTTTAAACTTACAGGGCTTGCTGTGGGTCATGTTAAACTAATCAAAAGGCAATATTTGCATCCTAATACTACGGCTTCTGCTCACAATACTACTACTACGGCTACTAATACTACTGTAACCATTATTTCTACTGCTACTACTTCTGCCACCACCAAAGCTAAGTCTGATATTATTAATTCTACTTCTACTAATACTATTGCTATTACCATTACTACTGATACTGCTACTACTGCAACTAAAGCTAAAGGTATTAAGGCAAAACATTTGGGGAACATTTGAATTGCATTGAACTAAATCGAAACACACTATGCCCATACAGGTTGTCAAGAGGAACTATCAGCAATGGTTCAGGAACGGTTTAGGTATTAAGTTGAAACTTTCAGCTTGTGTTGAAAGGGATGTTGAAGAAAACCAAAGGTTCTGTGTGCACATTGCTACTAATGCTACTGCTACTACTACAGCAATTGCTACTGCTGAAGCTAAGGGTATTAAGGTGAAGTTTTAAACAAATATTTAGGTGGATGTCGAATTAGATCAAAACGAACTAAGAGCATGTAGATTGTCAAAAACTTGACACAGCAATATCTCAGAACGATTTACATTATTAAGCTAGACCTTTCAGGGTAAGTTGTGGCAGATTTTAAACTTGCCAGAATGAACTATGCGTATACTATTAATACTACTTCAATTTGCCCATTATGCTTTAAAACTAAATCATTGACACCGTGTTTATGCTGGTGGTCAAAAAATCATTTTAGCAATTTCTCCAGAACGGTTTGCCGGTATTAAATTGAAACTTTCAGGACTACTACTATTACTACTTCTGCTTTAACAATTTAACTAAATCAAAACGGGTAAGTACATCCAGGTTGTCAAAGAGCATGGATAAAATTCTAAGAAATACTTTTCAGGTTCATTTTTCAGGTCAACTTGAGAGTAGTAACCCTACTCTTCTTTCAAGAACACCAATACAAAATCAAAACAGGGAAATCAACATATGTTTGATGGTTATGTTGTTTGATGATTCTTGGTAATGTTGTTTGATGTTGTTTGATGGTTATGTTGTTACTTGGTTATGTTGTTTCTTGGTTATGTTATGTTGATGTTGTTTCTTGGTTATGTTGATGTTTGTTGGTTGTTGGTTATAAGTATTGGTTTTGTTGTTTGATGGTAGTGTTATGTTGATTATGTTTGATGGTTGTATTGTTTGATGTTGTTTGATGTTTGTTGGTTGTTGGTTATGTCGTTATGTTATGTTGTTATGTTATGTTGGTTATGTTATTATGTTATGTTGTTTGGTGTTTGTTGGTTATGTTGTTGGTTATGTTGTTTGATAGTTATGTTGTTTGTTGGTTATGTTATGTTATGTTGTTTGTTAGTTATGTTAAGTTGCTGTTTTTTGATGGTTATGTTGTTTGATGGTTATGTTGTTTGTTGGTTATGTTATGTTATGTTGTTTGTTGGTTATGTTATATTGATGTTGTTTGATGTTTGATGGTTATGTTGTTATGTTATGTTATATGATTTGTTGGTTATGTTATGTTTGATGTTATTCGTTTGATGTTTCATGGTTTTGTTGATGTTTGTTTTGTTTGCAGGCCATATTTAAAATAAATGATGTTACTATTCAAGATTTCTAGTGCATGCCCTCTAACGTCACGGTTCACACCCCGTTTCAAGCGCATGTTGCACCACGCAACACACCCTTGCCATTAAAGGGTCAGATAAGTGGAGCTACCTACCCCTCGCACCGGCACAGTGCAGTCACCTGTTCTATTACAGGGAACACAGTTGCCAAGACTCCATGACACACCCATCTGGACTCCAATGAAGTCATACGACTTACCCCATTTCAAACAGACAGGTCTAATATGCATGACGCAATTTTGCGTAACCCTACCCCAGGAACCCATGGGGGAGTCCCCGCTAGTAACGTAACGACACCCGAAACCCCCAAAGCATTATTTTTTCGTTAACTTAATGGCGGTACACACTTTACGTAATGATAGTGCACCTCTCCCTGCCAGATAACACCATTTTGACATTTTTCGCCGAAAACCCCCCAAGACATTTTTTCTCGGCGTTTCATTTTTTCGCTCGAAAAACCATTAATTTTTTTCTAGAGTTCTTGACTCCCGGGACTCCAAAGGTCGAGGGGAGGGGGGGGGGAGTAATATTAGATGGACTTTAAGACGTATTAAGAGCTTTTAAGGAAGTACCCCTTTTTCATTAAGATAAATTTATGGATATTTCACATTATCCTAACAAGAGGTTCCAGCTCACTTCTAGCAGCATTCATTTTCAGAGGATGCATTGATAATAGATGTAGTTTCTTAGGCATTATTGAGGCATATAAAAAAATAAAGAATAACATGCCTAATTTAAGGAAAGACGAAGGGAGAGGACTCAAGGGGAGAAGGAACTGTTTATGGGGGAGGAGATTCAAGTGTTTCTTTATTTTTATCCTGCCTCCCTTCACTGAGGTACTGACCTGCTCACTGGTCGTCTACAAGGAAGTATCCAGCCCCCCGAGTGGTTTCTCTTAGCCCAGGGTACATTTTTCACCAAAATATCATAACTCGCAAAGGAGTGGAAATTCTATTTCGAGAAATTCTTGTTACAATCCACCCCGTGCGCTGTGGGGGAGTTTGGTCTGTGTCTACTCTTTTTGGAGAACGGAATCCAGCCATCCTATGCGCAGAGGGTGAGTTTAGTCTGTGTCTACTCATTCCTGGAACGGAATCCGGGCTTCGGCTAGGTGATAAAAGAGGCTAAAAACGATCTCGCTCGAGATAATTTAAAGGTAGTAATAACAGGGAAATTATTGTTGAGTTTCTACGGCAACCCTCTAAAATCAGAGCATCCCTGTTTCTAGCGCTCAGCTAGCAAGATTCGTGCACTGGCAAAGTTTCAGCCATTGATACATTGTTTTCCGGGAGGACCCCTGGATTTCCCGGGATGAGGTCTAATATGAATTATAAAAACGTATCTCACAAACAAGACTAAAAGGACACCATGGAGCTCAAGCACGGCACATACAAATACGTATTACGTATCAGCGGAGATGTATATCTTAAGCAAAGATACCTAATGGGAGAGCTGGGAAGATCATCTTTCCAGAAGGGTAGATGTCCAAACCAATAGAAAGTATACTTACGGTCCAGAGCGGAATGATGCTACGAAACTCTTTTCACACTAGCACCAGCTCACCACATAACACCCCTTCCCCTTTGAAAAGAGAGAAGCCCCCCTTTTTTCTTTACTAGTGTTTGATAGTTATAAGCATTTCATCTCACAATGTTACACTACTACTACCCCTGTGACATACCCCTGTCATCGCCCCATCTCCCCAAAAACATTTTCAGACATTTCTCGTTAAAAATTTTATTCCAACTCATTCATTCGAGTTTTCGCGAGCAATTCGTGCCACAGTAGAGCACTATAACTGCTCTAAGACACCCATCTAATATCACCCCATCTCCCCACAAAACTATTTTCAGACATTTCTTGTTAAAATTTTTATTTCAAGTCATTCATTCGGGTTTTCGCGATCAATTCGTGCCAAAGTACAGCACTATAACTATTCTAAGACACCCTTCTGTCATTGCCTCATCTCCTCAAAAACACTTTTCAGACATTTCTTGTTAAAAATTTTATTTCAAGTCATTCATTCGGGTTTTTTGCAAGCAATTCTTGCCACAGTACATTACTATAACTACTCTAAGACATCCCGCTGCCATCAACTCATCCCCCCAAAAATACTTTTTCAGACATTTTTTGTTAAAAATTTTATTTCAAGTCATTCTTTTGGGCTATCGCGAGCAAATCGGCCAACACTACCACACTATAACTACTCTAAGACCCCCCCTGTCATCACCCCATCTCCCCAAAAAACACTTTTCAGACATTCCTCATTTAAAATTTTATTTCAACTCATTCATTCGGGTTTTTCGCAAGCAATTCGTGCCACAGTACCGCATTATAACTACTCTAAGACACCCTTCTGCCATCACCCCATCTCCCCCAAAACACTTATCAGACATTTCTCGTTAACAATTTATTTCAAGTCCTTCATTCGGGCTTTTCGCAAGCAATTTTTGCTACAGTACAGCACTATAACTACTCTAAGACACCCTTCTGCCATCGCCCCATCTCCCTGAAAAAACTTTTCAGACATTTCTCGTTAAAAAATTTTTTTCAACTCATTCATTCGGGTTTTTCGCAAGCAATTTTATCCACAGAGCCAAACTATAACTACTCTAAGACCCCCTTGTGCCATCACCCCATCTCCCTACAAAATATTTTTTAAGACATTTTTTGTTAAAATTTTTTATTTCAAGTCATTCATTTGGGTTTTTCGCAAGCAATTCGTGCCACAGTACAGCACTATAACTGCTCTAAGAAACCCTTCTGCCATCACCCCATCCCTCCAAAAACATTTTTTCAGGCATTTCTTTAAAAATTTTATTTCAAGTAATTCAGTCGGGTTTACGCAAGCAATTCGCGCCACAGTTTCACACTATAACTACTCTAAGATACCCTTCTGTCATCGCCCCATCTCCCCAAAAACACTTTTCAGACATTTCTTGTTAAGAATTTTACTTCAACTCATTCATTTGGGTTTCCACAAGCTAGTCACACCACA
Organism: Artemia sinica; assembly: GCA_027921565.1. NCBI lineage: Eukaryota > Metazoa > Arthropoda > Branchiopoda > Anostraca > Artemiidae > Artemia > Artemia sinica. Next base: position 10,775,841 of record CM051267.1, on the reverse strand, counting down.
TTACGACACTATAACTACTCTCAAGCACCACGACAGCACCGTCATCATCATTGTAAGCGTCATCTAGTGTTTGAAACACACAAAAATACACACACACACACACACACACACACACACACACACACACACACACACACACACACACACACACACACACACACACCACACACACACACACACACACACACACACACACACACACACACACACACACACACACACACACCACACACACACACACACACACACACACACACACACACACACACACCACACACACACACACACACACACACACACACACACACACACACACACACACACACACACACCACACACACACACACACACACCACACACACACACACACACACACACACACACACACACACACACCCCACACACACACACCACACACACACACACACACACACACCACACACACACACACACACACACACACACACACACACCACACACACACACACACACACACACACACACACACACACACACACACACACACACACACACACACACACACACACACACACACACACACACACACACACACACACACACCACACACACACACACACACACACACACACACCACACACACACACACCACACACACACACACACACACACACACACACACACACACACACCACACACACCACACACACACACACACACACACACACACCACACACACACACACACACCACACACACACACACACACACACACACACCACACACACACACACACACACACACACACACACCACACACACACACACACACACACACACACACACACACACACACACACACACACACACACACACACACACACACACACACACACACACACCACACACACACACACACACACACCACACACACACACACACACACACACACACACACACACACACACACCACACACACCACACACACACACACACACACACACACACACACACACACACACACACACACACACACACACACACACACACACACACACACACACACACACACACCACACACACACACACACACACACACACACACACACACACACACACACACACACACACACACACCACACACACACACACACACACACACACACACACACACCACACACACACACACACACACACCACACACACACACACACACACACACACACACACACACACACACACACACACACACACACACACCACACACACACACACACACACACACACACACACACACCACACACACACACACACACACACACACACACACACACACACACACACCACACACACACACACACACCACACACACACACACACACACACACACACACACACACACACACACACACACAACACACACACACACACACACACACACACACACACACACACACACACACACACCACACACACACACACACACACACACACACACACACACACACACACACACACACACACACACACACACCACACACACACACACACACACACACACACACACACACACACACACACACACACACACACACCACACACACACACACACACACCACACACACACACACACACACACACACACACACACACACACACACACACACACACACACACACACACACACACACCACACACACACACACACACACACACACACACACACACACACACACACACACACACACACCACACACACACACACACACACACACACACACACACACACACACACACACACACACACACACACACACACACACACACACACCACACACACACACACCACACACACACACACACACACACACACACACACACACACCACACACACACACACACACACACACACACACACTCACACTCACACTCACACACACACACACACACACACAAACACACACAGGCGTGGGGGGTAGATACCCTTCGATCACTTTTGATGACCCTTAAGAAGGTAACTAGAACTTTCAATTTCCAATCACGCGAGCCATTTCTGAAGTTCATACGACCACCCCTTACATAAAACCTTATATGCCCTGGGGGCATGGCTTACAATACTTGTCCCCGGGCTCTGAGGGGATGTGTTGACCCCGGATATTTTGTTATTTGATCTTTAAACTATTTTGAACAAAATAGCTATCTACAAATTTTGATTGTATGCATTTGGGGAAAAAGAGCCTTGAGGGGGGGGGGGCTAGTTGCCCTCCGATCACTTTTGCCCCTTGAGAAGGGCACTATAAATTCTGCTTTACAATCGAATAAACCCCCTCCAAAGTTTATACGACCATCCCTTTCATAAAAACCTTATTTGCCCCCAGGGAACATTTTCCAACACTTGCCCCTGGATTCTGGGGGGAGGGGCTGTTTAATCCATGGAGTTTCTGTTATATTTTCTTTGGTCTATTTTGAACAAAATGGCAATATAAGAAATTCGATTGTACGCCTTTGGGGAAAAAAAGGTTGGGAGGGAGGGGGCTAGTCACCATAGGATCACTTTTGACTCTTAAAAGGTGAATTAGAACTTTCTATTTCTAATAATTTGAGTCCCTTCCAAAGCTTATACCACCACCTCTTCCATAAAAAGCTTATATGCCCCAGCGGCATAATTTACAACCCTCCCCGTGGCTTTGAGGGGGGGGGAGGTTATGTTGACAACAATGTTTTTGTTATCTTATCGTTGGACTATTTCCAACAAACTGACTATCTCAAAATCTTTATTTGATGCATTTGGGGAAAAGAGGATGTTTGTGTCAGGGGGGGGGGGTAGATGCCCTCCCTTAACTTTTGAATCATAAAAAGGTAACTAGAACTTTCAATTTCCAATCAAAAGAGCCATTTTTGAATTTATATGAACACCCTTTACATAAGAACGTTATACGCCTCCGGGGCGGAGGCGTATAAGGTTTAGGAAAAAGGGTGGAAGGGAGGTTTTGGAGGTTTAAGGTTTTGGAGGGAGGAAGGGGGTAGGTGTCCTGCGATCTCTTTTGACTCTTAAAAAGCGAACTAGAACTTTCAATTTCCATTCATATGAGCCATCTCTGAGGTTTATTTGGGCATCCCTTCCATAAGAACTACATATGCCCCCAGGGCATAACTTTCAACGCCTGCCCCCAAGCCCTGAGGGGGGTTTCGACACCGGAGTTTTTGTTACAAGATCTTTGAACTATTTTTAACGAAATGGCTATCCGAAAATTTTTATCGGATGTATTTGGGAAAAAAGGGGCGAGGTAATTTACATAACACTTGTAAATTTTCGTTTTTTGGGTCTACCTCTATATACTACTAAGCTTTAAACTTTTGCCGGTCCCTGGCACAGCTAAGTGGCAGGTTTGTATGTATTAATTCTCATTGTTGCTTGTCTTCTCACCGGGGATGTTGTTTCAGTTTAGCAGCGCGTTGATTTATATCATCCACCACTTCTTGCGTTCTAATGTAACCTTTGGCATAATTGTTTTTGTCTCTCAATATTTCTTCCAAGAGATCCATTACGTTACTCCAGACACCACAATTTAAAGGATGTGCAAGGCCCTCTCCAACAGCTTAATTGGGGTCTAAAAAGTACATTTAGCCATATGAAGGTGATTCAAAATCACCTTCAGAGGTCTGTGATGCACGTGCCGCTCAATTGATTTTTTGATAAATTTGTCCATTTACTTTGAAGCTGAAAACATCAAGACTATTGATGGTTCGTTCATCGCTTTCGTTGAATGAAGCTAAAGCGAAATATAAGTTCAAGTTCCTGATTCGTTAGTAGAACTTCTTAAAGAGTAAGTAACATCCTAAAAAAGGCAAACCAATTCATTTGGAAATTGTGGGGGTGGCAGTGCAATTCGGCCATGCAAGCAGCTTGATCTTCAAATGAATCGCCCTTCTTTGCTACCCTTTCCTCAGGAAATGGCTCCAAAGTAAATGCATATAGCGTTGAAAATGGCTTGTAATTAACACTTGCTTAGTTTACGGCATCTTTATAGGTTTGTATTTGGTTTTATGCCACAGTTTGTTGGCGTTGAAGATTGCAACGGCGTTGCTCTTCTAACTTAATATTTATTCCTTCTTCAATTTCATTTTTGATTCGTTCAGATTCTTGTTTTCGCTTGCCTTCTAACCATGCAATTAGTTGTTTTTTACTTTCATTTTAGACACGTTATGATCCAACCGCTTATATAATCGTTCTTCAATTTCGTTTTTGATTCGATTTGACTCTCTCTTACGCATTAGCATAATCATCAAGTTGGTCTTTAGTTATAAGTCATGAGGCGTCACTTTCGTTTTATTCGTTGTGATTGTCGTTATTGCATATCTTCTATCCGCATATTTATTTGTCTTTTAGTTTCGTTTTTGAATCATTTGATCCTCATTGTCGCATGGCATGTAACCGCATACTTTTTTGCTATTCACTTTCGTTTTTGACCCGTTGTAATTCTCGCTACCACTTATCTTCTAATCGCACATTTCTTTGTTCTTGACTGGCTTTTTTGACTTGTTGTGATTCTCGCTGTCGCATATCAGCTAATTGCATATTTTTGTTCTTCATTTTCAGTTTGATTCGTTCTTATTCTCGTTGACGCATATTTTCTGCATGTTTCTTTTTTCACCTTTGTTTTGGACTCGCTTTAAATCTCGCTGCAGCTTATCTTCTAACGTATATTTCTTTGCTCTCTACTTTCGTCTTTGCCTTGTTGTAATTGTCGTTGCCTTAAGTATTTAACCGTATATTTCTTTATTCTTCATTTTTGTTTATCATTGCGTCAGGCATATTCTCAATGCCGTTTACCTTAACTGCTGGGATTGGTATTGTCACATTTAATGGTCTAGGTTGTTCTTTTTCACCCGTTGTGGATCTATATTTATCGAGTCGTCCTCTTGATCTTCTTTCGTTTGATGGTCCAGTTTATTTATTTTGAGCAAATGCTAATTCACGTTTTTGTCCTCTAGGCATTATGAAACTGCTCAAACCACTATTTTTAAATAGACTCTTCGCTATTTTATACTTAGCTCTGCTCCTTTTATAATTTTGCATGCGTCATAGATACTAAAAACGATACGACCACTCCTGGGGCGGAAATGATGTAATTTATGCTCTCGAAATGCGCTTATAAATATGACGTCACTTCTATAAATTTTTTCCCCAAAATTAATGCTGTTAAAAGATTATCAAACTCGTGACCTATCTATATGATTCTCATTGTCGCTGGTCTTCTAACCACGGACAATTTGAGCCTTTTCTTGATGGAATGAAGTCACCACAGGTTCGATAAAGCCACCCTGTGAAAAATACGAATTCATTATTAAAGCCCTGACCTATTTAGATTTCTTTTGTGGCCATCATCGCTGTTCCTTGTTTTCCAACCGTAGATTTCATTCTCCATTTTTGTTCATCTTTACCTCAGAAAGTTTTTTCCACACCTTTTGCTTTAGAAGTTTAGATTCATATATCATCTCATGTAGTTTGTTAATGCGTTTTAGATAACAAATACGTCTTTTCCAGTTTTAAACCACAGATCATTGTTTCAAATTTATGAAATTCAATGTTATTCTCGCTGTCGTTTGTGCCTTGCCTTTTAATTTAGCTGATATGATTCTCACTTTCACTAGTTTTCTAATCAAATTTACCTGTGCCTCATTTTCATCAATCAACCCCTTAAAATTTTAAATGACCTTAAATTAGAATTAGTGCCTTTGTAAAAATACTTTTTTTTTGTTATTGGACCTTTAACTTTTGCCTTGGCAAAAGTTGAACTTTTGCCTTGTCTTTTGTTATTATTAATTTATAAAAAAACAAAGTTTTTCCAAGGGAAGTAAAGAGCGAAGCTTGAACATAAACGAGCAGAAATTATTTCTCCCTAACCTATCTAACATATACTAATAAAACTAGTAAAATAATTCAGCAGGTGATTTCCCTAGGTTTGTTGGATTACATAAAACTTGCCCTTTACTGAAAACATAAAAGCCAAGTATAAAAAACAAGAATATTGATTAAGGAGTCAAAAGTAAATACGTAGCCTCACATCAACAAACTAATCTATAACGCTTTTCATAGTCCTACAGGAGCTTTGACATTAGTAACTTTCAGTATACAATTAAACTTATCTTAAAAACTTAGGCATAAAATAATATATTTAAATTCATCAAACTGGATACAAAACATTGGATTGATTTATCAGGTAATATCTTGGCCTCACCCAGTATTACTAGAAATGAAGAACATACCAGCCGTAATATGAACTCTGGAAATTATTTACCCAGTTATTATTTACCCAAAAAAAAAATTATTTACCCAAATATTTAAAATATTTGTTAGGTCAAGGTTCATAGTTTTTTTTTTCTCTCTTTATTATTATTATTATTATTATTTATCTTTATTATTATTATTATTAAATGAATTGATGAGAGATTGATTGATTTTTTTTTTTTTGTTGTTTTGTAGTGTTTGTATGTAATTTGTGTGTGTTGTTTTTTAGTGTATGTACCCGCCCAGTCGCAAGTGCTTTTTGGTATCTTTCTTGGGGCGGGTATTGGCATATTTGTTAAATGTATTTTGATGTTAAATAAAATGAACTGAACTGAACTGAACTGAGTTATTTCTCTCTGAAAAACGGAAAATTTCAAGTTGTGATACAAATTCCAAAGCGAGTTTGTAGTCTTAATACTAATAAGATTTCTTGACTCCAAACTTGTCTACAAAAGAAATCATGAAATGCCCTTTTCAGATTCAATACGACAGTCTATCAATGAAAAGAGCTCATTTTGCAGAAGTGATGCCAAATTAAACGAAAAAAAAGCAACAATCTAAAAATGCTTTACTTTTATGCTGTTAAAACCGTCCTTAAATGGTTTACATTTACAAAAAAAACTTATATTGTTTTGCGTTTTCAGTAAAGCGCTAGTTTTCTGTAATCCTACTAACATAGGGAAATATCACCAGTTGATTTATTTGCACTAGTTTTGTTGATATATGTTAGATAGGCTGCGAAGTAATAATTTATGTTTGTTTTAAGTATCAACTTCGATCTTTAATTCCCTCGGAAAAACTTTGTTTTTATAAATTAATCTTTGCTCGTTTTTGATTAAAATTTAATTTAGAAACAACGCTGCCATAATCTTTTTTATTTATACGGGATAATTTCTGTTCGTTTTAAGTTTCAATGTTGCTCATTAGTTTTGAAAACTTATTCTCTTTTATAATTTCTAACCACCTCTAATCTAGGGAAGATAAGACCCCTTAGCTCTTATTAAGGAGCTGAACGGAGAAGCTGTAAACGAACTGAAGAAAAAAAAAGTTTTGAGTGGTAAGAAAAATCAAACATACTATCTTTATTTTTGTATTTTTTTTAAGAAGAAATAGATCTTTAGTTCTTTGTTTAAAAAATTAAATTCAGCATCACTTAAGAAAGTAGCTCTAGGCGAGTAGTTTCGACAAAAAAGGTTAATTAAGCGGACAGGTTTGTATATCGACATGCTTATGGAAAATTTTTCTAGCTCAACCGAAATGTGCCTTTAGGCATAGGGAGTTATTTGATCCGTTGACCATTCCCAGCTTTGACCTCATCCTGACTTTCACTTGCAAGGTGGACACTTCTTCGGGAGCTAATATGTACCACGTTACTGTTTGAAATTCTGACCAGTCCCCTAATTAAATTACTACAAATTGGATTCATTCTATATTTCCCTTCATCTCTATTAGTTTTAAAACCTCCATGATTTTTTTTTTAATTTCTCTAAGACTTTTGCTAAAGTCGCATAGATGGGTCAACTATTTTAGTTTGATCAAGTCATATACTATGGTGCGGAAAGTCAAATAAATCCTCGGTGTCAAGTGAAAACCACTTATCTGGTCAAATTTGCGATTTTCACTTTTTAACGCAGTTCTACTCGCCAAAAAATTTCGCGTCGAATGGTGTGTATCTCGATTGCCTCCTACTCATAAGTTGGGAGGTACAGACATGGTGGAAACAACGCATCTCACATTACCATAGAGGGATGACAAGTAATAACCACGTATCTTGTAGCTTCTTCCTCACGGTATATATTGCCTCCATAAGAAAACAATTGTTAGCAGTGGAGCAACAACAACATAATCATAGATAAGACAGTTATTGTTCCTACTGAATTTCTAACGCTAATGTTGATTTTGTATATGATCTCTGGGGATTTGAGCTAAGGATCTGACTATATTCTCAATGAAGACAACGAAGCCGAGGCACCTCAGCTGGGAGAAAAAAACTTTGAAGATTTACCAAAAGTAAACTTACGATTTACCTGAAGCTAGTGTTTCAAGAGGCGAGAGTACCAGTAATGAAGCCTTTGATTCAGAGAGTAAGGAAGCAGACACAACTAATCCAAAAGAATTCAGAGAGCTCAGACGTCGAAGAAGCTCCTCGTCTAGACCATGTGTCTAAATATGGTTCATAAAGTGAAACGTGCACTTGAAAGAACGTGCAAATAAAAACAAGGAAAGAAAGATCCAGAGAGATTTAGGAAAAGAGTATGAAAGAGAACTGAGGAAAGGTGGAGTAAAATTAAAGCAAGGAAATTCAGGATAAACCCTTGTCTTTCAGAAAAATCAATGTGTAACTTTTGCAGAACCTTCTCAGACAAACAAAGAGAAAGGATCCTTTGTTATTATTGGGGTATTGACAACAAAATCATAAAAAAAGATTGGTTGTGTGCCCACTCTCATTACAAACCTGTTTCAGAGCAAACTCTGAAGGCAAAAAAAGAACACTTTAAGATATTATATGCCCCATGATGATAGAAATAAGAAGAAAGTTTGTCTAAAAAAAATTGTACAACCCTAGATCTTGAGGAGTTTGCAGCTAACAACAACAACTTGGGATTTTCTCGGAGAAAGGATAAGAAATCATATCCTTCGAATAATATAAAAAGGTTTGTCTATAAGCATGCAAGAAACTGCATAAAAGACTTATCTGCTGTGACGAAAAATTATCTTCCTTAAAACTTCAAAAACAAGTCAAACCTATTCAGGCTGTACACTTAACACAGCAGAAAAATTAAAAGCACATCCTTTTGCAAGTGACCTTCATAAACATTCTCAACGAGTTTGACTTCAGCTTCCACGAAATGAGGAATGATAAATGTCTGCTCAGTGGAATGGTGCATTCTGATCAGTATATGACGGAAAGTGAAAAGTTGGCATACGCGAGTCACATAATAGAGAAGACAACAGCCAGGGAGTACATAGAAGCAATCTTCTAACGTGCTGAAGCTGACCAGTGACATGTTGGTGTATGTTTTGATTTAGAAAACCACTTAGCACACCACATAGAGAGGGAATGCTAGTTGTGTTTTCTGAAAAATAAGCTTGCTTTTTCTGGGAGCAGAACAACAGATATCAAGGGGCAAGTAAAATTGTAACTTGTGTTTCACAGTGGATTAGAGAATTTGATACTAGAGGCACTGTCAAGACTTTGAACCTGTTCTGTGACTCTTGTGATGGTCAAAACAGAAACCACTAAATGCTTGCAATGCTCTTTTCAATTCTCAGCAGTGTAAAATTATGGAGATCATTGAGCTGAATTTCCTTATTTTCGGCCATTCGCTAATGACCGTAAACAGCATGCATTCTGCGGTTGAAAACAATGTAAGAGGAATCACAGTGTATACCCCAAGTCAATGTAAGAAAGCAAACTGCAAGAAATAATTCAGCTCCCTATATTGTCGAAGTACTACCGTTCAAAGACTTTGCTCAAGACACCATCATTTCATCTACCGTGCGGAATAGAAAAAAAATTAAAATTCCGTGGTGTAAACGGCTGAAAATAATGTAAGAGGAATCACAGTGTATGCCCCAAGTCAATGCAAGAAACCAAACTGCAAGAAAAAATTCAGCTCCCTATATTGTCGAAGTACTGACGTTCAAAGACTTTGTAGACTGGAAGACAGCTCAAGACGCTATCATTTCATCTACCGTGCGGGATAGAAACAAACTTAAATAAGGCCAAAAAACCATCTAAATTGGCCACAACTCTAAGGAATAATTTGTATTTTCCGAGGGTGGTTGTATCAAACCTATATTTACGCCATGGCATCAATAAGAGGCTCACATTGTCTGCGGCTAGAAGACAAGCGCGACAGCAAAAAATCAATATATACACGCCTGCCTGTGCTGGGGCCCAACGGTGAAGCCGCCGTGCTCTCGGTACTATATATATATATATATATATATATATATATATATATATATATATATATATATATATATATATATAATATATAGATATATATATATATATATATATATATATATATATATATATATATATATATATATATATATATATATATATATATAATAGATATATATATATATATATATATATATATATATATAAATATATATATATATATAATATATATATATATATATATATATATATATATATATATATATATATATATATATATATATATATATATATATATATATATATATATAATATATATATATATATATATATATATATATATATTTATAAATAAACCAATAAATATATATATTGCACTCATTCCATCCACTGGAAAATTACTAGGTGTATCAGTAGTTAGTTCGTCCAAGAGCTACAAATTTTCCTGAGACAATACTACTTTATGAGATAAAATAAATACTAAATCCAGAAAGCATAGTAATAACAGTAAAATACCATACCAGCTAGAAGGACATGAAAAAGGCATGGCACCGCTTGTTGTCCAAGTTCATTTGAGGACCAGCAAAGTATATCACCAACATCATGTTGACTGTTAATAGTCCAATTCAATGTCTTATAATTGGCACTGGCAAGATCTATCATATCTGAAGATGAGTTGGTCATCCATCTAAAATATAATCAGTCAAAGACAAATTAAGAAGTAAATAAGGATAAAAAGAGAAAGTAGGGTCTGAAACTCAGTTTATCATTCCCTGACTATTCAACAACGATTTTTCCCAACTTCTGATTTGACTTCTGTCTATCGCAGTCAATCACTCGTTAGCTCTTTAATACGCTACCCTTTACCTTAACCCACAACTGTTAATTAGTGACTTGTTTGGATCCTTGTAAATGTGTCTCGTTATAATGAGAGTGATAAACCGGATCTGTCCCTTGTACAGAAACCCCCCTCTTGAACCATCGACACAATTTCTTATAACTGGGTCTGTCCCTTCTACAGAAACCACCCTCTTGCACCACCGACACAATTTCTTATAACTGGGTCTGTCCCTTCTACAGAAACAACCCTCTTGCACCATCGACACAATTTCTTATAACTAGGTCTGTCCCTTCTACAGAAACCCCCCTCTTGCACCATCGACGCAATTTCTTATAACTGGTCTTCCCTTCTACAGAAACAACCCTCTTGCACCATCGACACAATCTCTTATAACTGGGTCTGTCCCTTCTACAGAAACAACCCTCTTGCACCATCGACACAATTTCTTATAACTGGGTCTGTCCCTTCTACAGAAACCACCCTCTTGCACCACCGACACAATTTCTTATAACTGGTCTTCCCTTCTACAGAAACAACCCTCTTGCACCATCGACACAATCTCTTATAACTGGGTCTGTCCCTTCTACAGAAACAACCCTCTTGCACCATCGACACAATTTCTTATAACTGGGTCTGTCCCTTCTACAGAAACCACCCTCTTGCACCACCGACGCAATTTCTTATAACTGGTCTTCCCTTCTACAGAAACAACCCTCTTGCACCATCGACACAATCTCTTATAACTGGGTCTGTCCCTTCTACAGAAACAACCCTCTTGCACCATCGACACAATCTCTTATAACTGGGTCTGTCCCTTCTACAGAAACAACCCTCTTGCACCATCGACGCAATTTCTTATAACTGGTCTTCCCTTCTACAGAAACAACCCTCTTGCACCATCGACACAATCTCTTATAACTGGGTCTGTCCCTTCTACAGAAACAACCCTCTTGCACCATCGACACAATTTCTTATAACTGGTCTTCCCTTCTACAGAAACAACCCTCTTGCACCATCGACACAATCTCTTATAACTGGGTCTGTCCCTTCTACAGAAACCCCCCTCTTGCACCATCGACGCAATTTCTTATAACTGGGTCTGTCCCTTCTACAGAAACAACCCTCTTGCACCATCGACACAATTTCTTATAACTGGGTCTGTCCCTTCTACAGAAACCCCCCTATTGCACCATCGACGCAATTTCTTATAACTGGGTCTTCCCTTCTACAGAAACCACCCTCTTGCACCACCGATACAATTTCTTGATTAATGTGTGTTCCATAGCTCCTATTTTTTGTTAATGCAAACACTCGCTTTTCCATCCCGAAAAAGAGAAAATTCTTGGTAAATTACAGAATAGCTGGATTTTCAGTCGGAGGACACAGGTGGAGATGGTTTTTTCAACAACTGTCAAAACATATGGTGAGGAAGGGGAAAGGAAATATTAGTGAGTGAAGTATTGATGGAGTCTCTGCTAGACAGCAGAGGTGTTCGTGGATGGATATTACAAGGCAATTTTAGATCGGTGTAAACTGTCGGATGAATGGAATGGGGTTTATGGTAGGAATAGTGAAGTAGGAGAGGTGTCTAAATAGGTAAACTCAATTTTAGCTGATCAGGAAGTTCAGAAGTACGTATATCAAATCAGAAAGTTTGACTCTTTTGGTTTTGTATTCTCCCATTAAATTGAAAATGGGGAGAGGGGGTGTATATTACAGTTGGGTTGCCTAGAAATGATCTAAAATGGTTGTGGTAAGCATAATTT
>CM051267.1:10730552-10758052 GCA_027921565.1 Artemia sinica | reverse complement strand
AGGTAAGCATATGAATGTCCTATGTAAGTGGACATACGAATAGGAAATATTACTACATCCCTAAGAAGTTTACAACTGGTGCTCGGGGAAGGCGGGTAAATGAAAAACAATATATTCCAGTGAACAATATCAAACAGTTCGTGTTAGCAAACTGTAAGTAAGGAGCGACCCAGCTCAATAGTAAACCAATTTGTATCGCAACTAGCGATACAAATGCATTAGTTAAAGAATATAGCAAGATTATATTAATATGTGTCTCTAATAAGCAGTTGATCTAATTAGAAAGAAAAAAGTAAAAAATTAATATTTAATCAGATTTTTCAGCAGCATATACTTCATTTTTGAAGTTGATTGTTATGATGATGTTGTACATCATTATTATGATGTTGAACTTTATTCTGATGTTTACTTAAGTACTGGTCCGATTCTTACTTTATATTTTGTTTCCGAATTAGACCTAGTAACCCCTCTTTTTAATGAACTATTAAAAAATTCCATCCAAAAAACGGTATACATATTCTACAGCAAAGATATACTAAAACAAATAGAAAATATCATCTAGTGACAAACGCAGTATTCTATTCTAGTTTATGAAAAATTACCTTTTTAGCAAAATTTTCCTTAATACACACATATTAAAATTCAATGCTGGTACAATCCCCACTCGAATTTCTTACTTTTTCGACTCATCCACCTTTTTGATTTTTTCAGAATTGGGATCCCACTTCCTCCATTTTGCACCGTCTATAAATACATTGTTGCGTATATGTCTGATCTGTGCTAAGATCTAATCGGATCTTTTAATAGAATCCACCAAAAATTTGGATATACAAAACACCGTTTGCTTCAAAAAAAGAATGTCTTGAAAAAAACTTGACAGAAAACTTTCTAAAAATATGCCTACGCAAACTTCTCATGATTGAAAGAATTATCCCTTTGCAAATTCAACGACACATATTTCTTATAAATCTGGTGTGGGACTATCGAATATTTCGGAAATCGTGCTATTTGTAAAAAAAAAGCGCATGTATAATTACCGTAGATACATCGTCACGATTGACAAGTAATTGACCTAACCATCTTATAGAAATAACCACCTCAAGACAATTCCCGCAAAGATATTTAGTGAAATACCGGTAACTGCATGTATTGCAAAATTAGCCTTTAATCTCTACTCATGATCGATGTTATTTTTATCAATTATAATTTTTCTGCTTTGATTCCGCAATTACTAATTCTTAAAGTGTCTTACAACCGCTAATTTACTGCCCTAGCTAATTTGATTGAAATAGTCTTCCAAAATTCCCTTATAGATTTATTTAAATACCGGCTATGACTTTATATTTCTATTACTAAATGGAAAATGGAAGGGGTTAGACACTTTTATAACTTTGTTCCCATGTAATGTATAGTATGAAATGTTGGATGAGTGCCAATCATGTTGGAAGAACTCAACATATGGTACAAGTATGCCACACGGTATACATTCAGGATCTAGATCAGGTGGTGGAGAGAGGACAACCCCTTGTCACAGTCTAAACGCCCTCACTTCTTATACTTCGAATGTACAAATTTTTATCCGATCGACCTAGAAAAATAAAACTTCTTGGTCTTTTAATGTTGTGTCCATCATCTCTAAGATCTACCACTGCCACGAAGTACATTCTCATTTAATTTTCTAGTATCTGTCATAATCTGTGCCTTTTTTTGCGTGAAAATATCAGTTATATTATTGCTCTCTAGGGGTATAATGAAAGAAAGGTTGAGATGGCTAGGGCACGTTATGCGGATGATGGATTGCCGATTGCCGAAGATTGTCCTTTCGGCCAACCGTCTAGGGCTAAACGGAAAGCAGGTTGTCCTCGCCTGGGGTGGGAGGACATCATAAAGAAAGATTTAAAGGAAATGGGAACTTCGTGGTTGGGTGCAAAAAGGGAGGCTTTGAATAGATTGGGATGGAGGAGGAGTGTGCGTAGCAGTGTTGGCCTCAGGCGGCTTGGTGCTGCGGTTAGTTGTTAGTATTATAGCAGTAGTAGTAGTATATTATTGCTGGAAGTCTCAGCAATTTTAATTGTTCAATCATTGTCAAAGTTAGCGCTCTAGCACTGTCTGAGTTAAGAGCTTTGATACGTCATTTGATACATCAATGACACACCTTTGATACATCAATTCCTCTATCCCAGTTACTCCACAGAGAAGGGATGGTCCTAGTAACTTTGGAAAAGTCCCCTTCGACTGAAACTGAAGGTTCTAGTGGTATTTTAAAAGCAAAAGGAAATTTAAGAGCAACCAGACTGCTTTTTCACTTTTCACTGTCGAAAACAAGTTTAAAGGAATTAAAAAAAATAGCCTGAAACATAGGGGCGTCCACGGCGAGGGTTTTCATTTTGACATCCCTTCTTCAAAAAGGAAAAAATTATTCACCTGACTCGTACAAAATTAGCAAAAACACATGTAAAATAACATACTTGTAACACATGTAAAACATAGGGGCGTCCACGGCGGGGGTTTTCATTTTGACATCCCTTCTTCAAAAAGGAAAAACTTATTCACCTGACTCGTACAAAAGTAGCAAAAACACATGTAAAAAATATTGAGAACGTTTTATAACCTCCCCCCTTCCCGAATAAAATCCTGGATACGAACCTGCTGAGATCCCACAGAAAGGGTGTTGGATCAAAATAAAATTGCAACATTAGAATTACCTTTGCTGGAAGCCCAATTTAGGTGAATTAAAGTCTCCCATTTCGACGAACAAGGAAAATTATTTTATCGCATGGGAAGAGGAGTTATGTAAAAAAAATCAAAATTCTCCAGAGCCAATATTAGTACACAGGGCGTCAAAACAACGTTTTAGCTACTGGGTCTTTTTTTTTACAGGGAAATATAGCAAGCTAGTCGCCCAGGCTTGCTATAGCGTGGATTCATCCCAGGGCCCCGTATTATCACTGTAGCACGAATGGGTGCAATGATGTCTATCTTTTTAATCATTTCCTTTTTTCTGTCACCACTAGGAGGATGTTGAAATATCATCGAAATGTTTAAGGGCTCATTTGAAAGAAAATTGTCATACGGTATCTAGATTCTTTTTTGCAAATAGCAATATTACAAAAACATTTTAACAAAAACTGCATCATAATATACAGGATCATCTAACTCACGATAGACATCATATATGGCAGGTTACAATCAAAAATAAGGGCAAAATGATCAAAAAACCAAACCAAAAACGACCAACCAAAAAAGAGATAGAATCCTAGAAAACGCTAAAAGAAGATTTTAAAAAAGATAAAAGGTCACTGAAAGTAACAGGACTTTCCTGCCCTGTGTTTAAAAGACGGAGCTGGGCAAAAGTGATGACAGCTTGTTTCGTTCTTTGTTAGGAAGACATGCTAAGAAAATTTCGAAGGCTTTTCCTACGTGTGATATATCATGGTTACCCCTACTGGGGCAACTAAAGTACACAAAATAATTCTGAACACAAATTAATGAGAATTTCAAAAAACAGCCTAAAATCCCTCGAAAATGGCGTTGGGTCGAAACAGAAAGTAAAGCATTGGAAGTGCAGTGACCGAAAACTCCATAGAGGGAATTTACCGCTCCCCACATTGAGCAACAAGGAAAATCACTTTTTTGCATCGATATCGTAGCACTGATGTAACACCTTTTTTCTTGTTTTTTTTTTTTTTGTTTCTTTTACTTCTCCTCTAGCGAGGCCCTGGGACAACACAGGGAGCTATTTAAGGGCTCATTTGAAAGGTAATTACTGCATCCAGTGCCTTTTATAATTATATAAAACGTGCTGAGATAAAATGCAATTTTAAAAAAAAAGTACATGTCCACATACAGGATGATGTGACAAACGTATTTTTTGACAAGGGATACGAAGTCATAATATTCAGTTTAGGATAAACAACGTTCTGCGCTTTAAAACCTCAGGACCAACCGCTTTTTGTAGTAATTTTTATTTTTATAGTTTGGCTTGACCATTCATTTGATTTTTTTTTTCAATATATAATTATTTTGTTCATCTAAGCCATATCTACAATCCTAATATTTATTGTGATTAATTAAATTAACTTTTTCCACAATTTTTTTATGTGTTATATTTTATTTTCTGATATCTTTTTTGGTCAAGCCATGAAAATCACCTCCTAATATTGTTATATGCATCTCATTTATAGCAATGAAAGCCATAATGCTGATGAAGCTGCTGATATTCCGGGTGTTGAAGGCTCCCCAGCTGATATTTTAGCTGTTGACAGCGTTCCAGATGATGTTCCAGAAATTGAAGGATCTCAAGAACTTGAAGAAGTCAGGATTATTGGCCTTGAAGATGGTTGCTCAGAAAGGGCTTTTGGTTTACCTAAGCCAATCACTTTGCTGTATGTAACCACAATTCACACTCTGTGCACAAGCTTGTCAACTTCACAACGGACTATGACGAATACCATTCAATTAGAATGTAATCCCATTGATTTTAACGTCCAAGATAAATTCTGTAATTAGATGCAAATGTATTTATGTATTTACTATCCATATTTAATAAATTATTTAATTATTTCATGTTACTACTTAAATTCTTAGCCTTTATTAGATAGCCTATAAACTAGGTAAATTGGTTTTGAAAACACACTGCCAATACCTAACGTAGGAAAAAATGAAGGAAAAAGAAAATGAAGAACGAGAAAAATTTAACAAGATTAAAGTATAAAATAAACGAAGATAGTTTATAGCCATTGAAAGACGAAAAAAATGCAGAATATATATATATATATATATATATATATATATATATATATATATATATATATATGCATTATATATGGTAGAAATATATATATTTGGTAGAAATAGGGGTAGATGGTATCCTAGCCTAGGTAAATTTGTTGTAGGAAAAGAAAACAGTAATGGATACAGACTTTTGCAATTCTGTAGGTATAACAATCTAGTTATAACCAACACGGTGTTTGGTCATAAACTAGCTCATAAATTAACATGGTATTCACGTTATGGCAAGACAGCAAACTTTATTGATTATGTTATAGTAAACCAAAAACTGGGAGGATCAATACAAGATACTAGGGTATATAGGAGTGGTGTTATTGATGTCAAAAGTAAAGATCGCCATTAAATAGTGTCTAGGGTTGATTTAAAGCTGAAAATTCGGAAGGGTAACTACCTCCCGGGAATTTATGATGCTGGTAGACTCCATGATGAGAATTTGAGAGACAATTTCCAGGAACAGTTGCATACTAAACCTGAAAGTTTAAAAATTGAGAATGTGGAAGATGGTTGGGATGATTTTAGAAAAACAATTTGTGAAGTTGCTGAAGGTGTCGTAGGGAAAAAATCTACGACCGCAGCTAAGAATATTGGTGAAAAAGCATTTTGTTTAATATATATATATATATATATATATATATATATATATATATATATATATAATATATATATATATATATATATATATATATATATATATATATATATATATATATATATATATATATATATATATATATATATATATATATATATATATATATTATATATATATATATATATATATATATATATATATATATATATATATATATATATATATTAGAGGCAACGCTGTGGCGTTGCCTATAGCAAAGGCCATGCGGCTCCAATGTTTTATTATTATTTTTTATTATTTTTTTCCCAGAGGCACTTCATATGGAAGGGGTCGTCGTAGAAGCTTCAAAGGGGGCTCATTCGATTGGAAATCGAGAGTTCTAGTGCCCTTTTTAATAGTCGAAAATGATTGGAGGGCAACAAGAAAGTTAGGAGCGCAGCTAAGAATATTAGTGAAAAAGCATTATGTTAAATAGAAAGGAGAAGGGACCTTTACAAGAATTATCTGAGTGATAGATCATATGAAAACAAAAGGAATGCAAAGAAAGTGGAGAAAGCATTAAAATATGAACTAAGGAAGTATGAAGTGGATGCCATGGATAAAATTGCCGATGATCTGTAAGATGCAGCTTGACGGCATAATAGTAAAATATTATACTAGCATGTTAATAAATTGAGAGGGAGTAGTCAATCTGGACTTGTCCCAGTTAAAGATAGGAACGGAGCCACAACTAGTAATAAGGAAAGAGTTAAAGAGAGAGGGGCAGAACATTGTGAGAATTTACTAAATCAAAATAGAGTTGCAGGAAAAGATATAGAGGAAAATGAAAAAAGTTTGTGATACCTTGGATGTTAAGGAAGATTCGTTTTGTGAAGAGAAATTAGCGACAGTATTAACAGGATTAAAAATAATAAGGTTTCAGGTGCTGATAGTTTGGTAAATGAGTTTCTTAGATACGGTGGCTCTGAGGTTAGAAATAAGCTACTGAAGATTATGAATATGATTTTTGAAACATGGGAAGTATCTAACGATTTTAGGAAAACCTTAATTAAGCCACTTTATAGGAAAGGTGATAAGACTGACTGTGGTAATTATCGAGGCATTAGTCTGGTCTCTGTAGGTAACAAATTACTTAGTAATAGGATACTGTTTAGACTGAGAGATGCTTTAGAAAAATTTTTAAGAGAAGAACAGTGCAATTTTAAAAGGTAGAGGATGTGTCGACAAAATATTTAGTCTTAGGTTAATAGTTGAGAAGTGCCTGAGTTGTCAAACACCTTTGATCCTCAGTTTTATATAACATGAGCAAGCGTTGAATTGTGTTTGATAAACCTTTGCTTTAGCAAAGGTTTTATCGTTGTATGGTATACCAGACAAATACATAAAAGTGATTAGTCATATGTACGAGAATAACAGTGCTGCGGTTAAGGTAGGAAATAAGGTTAGCAGCTGGTTTGGTATTAAACCAGGAGTAAATCAGGGTTGTGTTCTATCCCCCTTTATATGGATTATTTTGATGGACTTTGTCTTCAGGAGCACAGAAAAGGCAATGGCAGATCCCGGAGTCAAATGGGGAGGGACAAGTCTCCTGGACTTAGATTATGCTGATGATTTAAGCATCCTAGATGAAAGTGTGAGCAAAATGAATGAACTTTTAGAGGTTTTGCGAGTTCAGGTTGCTGGAAAAGGTTTAAAAAATAATGTTAAGAAGACTAAATCACTAAGCCTAGGAATAAGTAAAGATGAAAAGGTGACGTTGGGTAATGAAAAGATTGATCAGGTGGGCAGCTTCACTTACCTTGGTAGTATTATTATTAAAGATGGAGGGAGCAGCGAAGATGTTATAAGTAGAATAACAAGGCTCAGGGTGTTTTTTCACAGTTAAAAAAAGTTTGGAAGAATAGGAAGATAAGACTGCAAACCAAAATTAGAATATTAGAAGCTATAGTGATGACAGTGGTCAAATATAGCTCTGAAGCATAGGCGCTCCAAAAAGCAGATGAAGATTTGCTTGATGTTTTCCAGAGAAATTGCTTACGGATTGTTCTGGTTACCCGGCTGACTGATCGTATCAGAGGCAACGTTACAGCGTTGCTTATAGTAAAGGCCATACGGCTCCAATGTTTTATTATAATTATTATTATTATTTTTTTCCCAGAGGCACTTCATATGGAGGGATCGTCGTAGAAACTTCAAAGGGGGCTCATTCGAATGAAAAGCGAGAGTTTTAGTGCCCTTTTTAAGGTCAAAACTGATTGGAGGGCAACTGCCCCCCACCCACGCCAATCATTCCCCCAAACACATCCAATCAAAATTTTGAGATAGCCATTTTGTTCAGCGTAGTTGATTTCCAGATAGAAAATATATTTTCGAGGAGGACACTCCCCCACAACCCTCAGGGCAAGGGTTTTATGTTATGCCCTGGGGACATATAAAGTTTTTATGGAAGGCGTTGTCGTTGAAACTTCAAAACAGGCTCGTTCGGTTGGAAACTCAAAAGCCTAGTGCCCTTTTTAATCGTCGAGTGATTGGAGGACAACTAGCCACACCCCCCCCCCCCCCCCACGCCCTTCATTTCCCAAAAACATTCAATAAAAATTTTCAGATAGCCATTTTGTTCAGCGTAGTTGATTTCCAGATAGAAAATATATTTTTGAGGAGGACACTATCCCACAAACCTCAGGGCAAGGGTTTTAAGTTATGCCCTGGGGGCATATAAGTTTTTTATAGAAGGCGTTGTCGCAGAAACTTCAAAAACGGCTCATTCGATTGGAAATTCAAAGGACTAGTGCCCTTTTTAAAAGTCGAAAGTAATTGGAGTGAAACTAGCCCCCCCCCCCCAAACAAAAACCCATCATTCCCCCAAGCACATCTAATCAAAATTTTGAGATAGCCATTTTGTTCAGTGTAGTTGATTTCCAGATAGAAAATATGTTTTTGAGGAGGACACTCCCCCAGAACTCTCAGGGCAAGGGTTTTAAGTTATGCCCGGGGGGCATATAAGGCTTTTATAGAAGGTGTTGTCATAGAAACTTCAAAAAGGCTCATTCGATTGAAATTCAAAGGGCTAGTGCCCTTTTTAATAGTCGAAAGTAATTGGAGGGCAACTAGCCCCTCTCCCTCTCCACGCCCATCATTCCCCCAAACACATCCAATCAAAATTTTGAGATAGCCATTTTGTTGAGCGTAGTTGATTTCCAGATAGAACATATGTTTTTGAGGAGGACACTCCCCCAGAACTCTCAGGGCAAGGGTTTTAAGTTATGCCCGGGGGGCATATAAGGCTTTTATAGAAGGCGTTGTCGTAGAAACTTAAAAATAGGCCCATTCGATTGGAAATTCAAAGACCTAGTGCCATTTTTAATATTCGAAAGTGTTTTGAGGTCAACTAACCCCCCTCTCACGCCCACCTTTTCCCCAAACACATCCAATCAGAATTTTCAGACATCCATTTTATTAAACGTAGTTTTTATGTTCTGGAAAATAGGTTTTTGAGGATGACAACTCCCCCAGAGCCCTCAGGGCAAGGGTTGTAAGTTATTCCCTGGAGGCATATAAGGTTTTGTATAGACAATGTTGTCGTAGAAACTTCAGAAATGGCTCTTTCGATTGGAAATTTAAATGGCTAGTTCCCTTTTTAATAGTCGAAAGTGATTATAAGCCAAGTGACACCCCTTTCACGCCCACCATTTACCCAAACACATCCAATCAAAATTTTAATATAGCTATTGTGTTCAACGTAGTTGAGAGTTCTGGAAATTATATGTTTGAGCAGGACACTCCCCCCACAGTCTTCGGGGGCAAGGGTTATAAGTTATGCCCTGCGGATATATATGGTTCTTATGGAAGGAATGCTCGTATAAACTTCAGAGAGGGCTCATTTGATTGGAAATTTAATGTTCTAGATCACTTTTTAAGCGTCAAAAGATATTGGAGGGTAACCAGCTTCCCCCCCTCCCAAAACCTTTTTTCCTAAATGCATCCAATACAAATTTTAAGATAGCTATTTTGTTAAAAATAGTTTAAAGATCCTAAAATTCAGGTGTGGACAGAACCCACCAGTGGCCGGGGGCAGGCGTTGTAAGTTATGCCGTGGGGGTATATATGGGTCTTATGGAAGGGATGCTCGTATTAACTTCAAACAGGGATCATTTGATTGGAAATTGAAAGTTCTAATTCACTTTTTAAGAGTCAAAAGAGATTGGAGGGCACCTAGCCCCCCGCCCCTCCACGCCCTTTCTTCCTCAAACCCATCTGATAAGAACTTTTAGATAGCTTTTTTTAAAAATAGTTCAATGACCATATAACGAAAAATCAGGGGTCAACACAGCCCCCCAGGGCCCGAGTTTCGATACTTTGATGAATATTTGATTTTTGATTTTAAAGTTTGATTTTGAAATAGGGAATTTTTAAAAACTTGAAATTTTTTGTTATCAAAACCGAACAAAAATTAATTAAAAAAAACTTTCCGAAAAATAAGTTTTTCAAAGAAAAGTAAAGGCCATTTTAAACTTAAGCTCAGCAGATATAAATACCTTTTAAAATTCAAACTCAAAACGACCAGAAATTACTATTAAAGAATAAATGAAACCAAAAACGAACAGAAATTTAATAAACAATCATAGCAAAAACATACAACAATTAATAATATAAATGAATAAATAGACCTCAAAGCGAGTAATGCTTAGATTGAATATGAATATCAAGCTTAAAACGAAAAAAATATTTTTCGCGTGTAATGCGAGTAATGCGAGTAATATACATATATATATATATATATATATATATATATAATATATATATATATATATATATATATATATATATATATATATATATATATATATATATATATATATATATATATATATATATATTATATATATATATATATATATATATATATATATATATATATATATATATATATATAGCACCTTAATCTTCTTAACATTGGTTTTTAAGCTTATTCTTGCATCAAGAGCTCTCAAAGTATCTAAAAAATCATTCATTTTGCTAACCTTTTCATCCAGGATGATCAAATCATCCGCATAATTCCATTTGACTCCATGCTCTCCCATAGTCTTTACCGTCTTCCTTAGGACTAAGTTCATCTAAATTATCTCCATAAATAGGCATAGAATGCAACCCCGCTTAAATTATAATTCAATAGAAAACCAACTACTAACTTCATTTCCTACCCTAACCGCAAACGAAACTCAGAGAGGAGAGAAGGTAACAAAATGAAAAATAAAATCAAAAAAGGGTGAAAAAACGAGGATTTTTCCTCGAATCCTCCAATCACTCGACGATTAAAAAGGGCACTAGGCTTTTGAATTTCCAACCGAACGAGCCTGTTTTGAAGTTTCAACGACAAAAAAGGGTGGATAAAACGTATGTATGGATGTTTTACCATACATCCCGAAACTTGGCGATAAACTTGGAAAAATTTTAAATAAACATAATCTCTCTGTTTCTTTCAAAACCGAACACAAAGTTGAACACTTTTTCAACTCATGAAAGGATAAGACAGACCCTGTACTGGGTAGTGGTGTCTACAGAATCCCGTGTTCTTGTGGAAAATTTTACATTGGTAGGACCCATCAACAACTAGGTGAACGTTTGCATGAGCACAAAATTTCGATAGATAAGTCCCTGAGATTAAAAAATAACAATGACAACTTTGATTCGGCATTGGCTTCGCATATTTTTGTAAATCCGACCCATCTAGTTGTGTTTGACGAGGCAACCTTAATATCAACTGTTAATGGCGTACCACAAACTTTTAAAGAGGTAATTGAGATAAAAAAAATATATGAACCAAAATTTAGCAATAAATAGAGATACTGGAGATATTTCATTAAGCCCAATTTACGACAGTTTAATCTTGAAGGACTCAATCAATATTTTCACCCGAAAAAACTTAAAAGAACCTATTTGCATATCTAATGAAAACCGAAATTGTAGACCAGCTAAAATTATTGCAAGACGAAAGATCCTTGCACAATCATCTTGGTAAATTCATTTTCATTGATTCCTGCCTGGTTTTTTATTCAGTGTCTGTTCTGTCTTTGTACAGTAAACTTCGAAAGGTTAGATTTTTTTTTTTTTTTTTTTTTTTTTTTTTTTTTTTTTTTTTTTTTTTTTTTTTTTTTTTTTTTTTCTTTTTTGTTTAGCACTGAGGACGACTTGGCGGAGGTCCTTGTCGAAATATTTGCTTATATTTTGTCATCTTCATGGTTCGCTGGCTGACAAAATCCTCGTTTTTTCACCCTTTTTTGATTTTATTTTTCATTTTGTTACCTTCTCTCCTCTCTGAGTTTCTTTTGTCATGTATAGCCAGTGTGGTCTAAGAATATATTTACCCTAACCGCAAAAATTTTTCTCTCGTACACTATATATATACATATATATATATATATATATATATATATATATATATATATATATATATATATATATATATATATAAATAAATATATATATATATATATATATATATATATATATATATATATATATATATATGTATATATATATATGTATATATATATATATATATATATATATATATATATATATATATATATATATATATATATATATATATATATATATATATTATATATATTACTACCATTGACAACTCACTGCAGCACCAAGCCGGCTGAGGCCGACACAGCTACGCACGCTCCTTCTCCATCCCAATCTATTCAAAGCCTCGCTTTTTAAACCCTCCCAAGAAGTCCCTATTTCCTTTGAAGAAGAACCACATTTTTCTTACAGTCTGCTGTTCGAAATGGATTAAAAAAAAAATTATTCCAAAAAATAAGTTTTTCAAAGAAAAGTAAAGGCCATTTAAACTTAAGCTCAGCAGATACAAATACCTTTTAAAATTCAAACTCAAAACGACCAGAAATTAATATTAAAGAATAAATGAACCCAAAAAGGAACAGAAATTAAATAAACGATCATAGCAAAAACATACAACAAGTAATAATATAAATGAATAAATAGATCTCAAAGCGACTAATGTTTAGATTGAATATGAATATCAAGCTTAAAACGAAAAAAAAATTTCCTACTGAAGTATAAATTAAACTTAAAACAAACAGAATTAGATATAATTTAGATATATTTTAAGATCTAATAAATGTATCTTAAAACGAGTGAAGCTTAAATTGAATATGGAAATCAAGCTTGAAACGAACAAAAATCACCACAAACAAGAGTTTGGGTATGACCTCCTTCTCTCACTGTAAAAGTCTAAAAGCTGCTGCGTCATTGGCGCTTTACTGAAAACCAATTTTATGACTAATATTTTCTTTTGTGCACAGTATTGAAAATAAACATTAAAATTATAACATTAAAAATAGTAACATTTTGAGCTGATGAGCTTTCAGCAATTAATATCATTATACATCAAATGTTCAGTTTAATTTATTAGCTCTTTTTAAACTTGTTAAAGACGAATATAGTTTCCTTACAAACAAGTGTTTGGATACTGCCTCCTTTCCTAACTGTAAATAAAAACCAAAAGCCTACTGCGTCATTGGCGCTTAACTTAAAACGGATTATATTACAAATATTTTCTTTTCCAGTTCTTACAGTATTGAAAATAAAAATAGAATTACAGTGAAATGAATTCTTAAAAATGATGGATCTTTCAATAATTAATATCATTATACATCAAATATTCAATTTGACGTTGCTTATACTTTCCAAGACTGTTCAAGACGCATATAGTTTTCAGTAAAGCGCCAATGACGCAGTAGGTTTAAGACTTTTACAATGAGAGAAGGAAGTCATACCCAAACTCTTGTTTGTGGTGATTTTTGTTCGTTTCAAGCTTGATTTGAATTTTTAGTTTAAGTTTCACTCGTTTTAAGATTTGTTTATTAATTTACATTAATATCTATTGTATGTTTGTTCGCATTGATTGTTTATTTAATTTCTGTTCGTGTTAATTTTCAATTATACTTCTATAAGAAAATATTTTTTTCGTTTTAACCTTGATATTCATATTCAATCTAAGCATTACTCGCTTTGAGGTCAATTTATTCATTTATATTATTAATTGTTGTATGTTTTTGCTATGATTGTTTATTAAATTTCTGTTCGTTTTTGGTTTCATTTATTCTTTAATAGTAATTTCTGGTCGGTTTGAGCTTGAATTTTAAAAGGTATTTGTATCTGCTGAGCTAAGTTTAAAATGGCCTTTACTTTTCTTTGAAAAACTTATTTTTCGGAAAGTTCATTTTTAATTAATTTTTGTTCGGTTTTGAATGCAAAAAATTTCAAGTTTTTGAAAATTCCCTATTTCAAAATCAAATTTTAAAAACAAAAATCAAATATTCATCAAAGTATCAAAACTCGGGCCCTGGAGGGCTGTGTTGACCCCTGATTTTTCGTTATATGGTCGTTGAACTATTTTTAAAAAAGCTATCTAAAAGTTCTTATCGGATGGGTTTGAGGAAGAAAGGGCGTGGAGAAGGGGGGGGGGGCTAGGTGCCCTCCAATCTCTTTTCACTCTTAAAAAGTGAATTGGAACTTTCAATTTCGAATCAAATGATCCCTATTTGAAGTTAATACGAGCATCCCTTCCATAACACCCATAAGGCCTGCCCCCGGCCGCTGGTGGGTTCTCTTCATACCTGAATTTTTTTTATATGATCTTTGAACTATTTTTAACAAAATAGCTATCTTAAAATTTGTACTGGATGCATTTAGGACAAAAGGGTTTGGGAGGGGGGGGAGCTGGTTACCCTCCAATATCTTTTGACGCTTAAAAAGTGAACTAGAACTTTAAATTTCCAATCAAATGAGCCCTCTCTGAAGTTTATACGAGCATTCCTTCCATAAGAACCATATATATCCGCAGGGCATAACTTATAACCCTTGCCCCTGAAGACTGTGGGGGGAGTGTCCTGCTCAAACATATAATTTCAAGAACTCTCAACTACGTTGAACACAATGGCTATATCAAAATTTTGATTGGATGTGTTTGGGGAAATGTTGGGCGTGAAAGGGGTGTCACTTGGCTTATAATCACTTTCGACTATTAAAAAGGGAACTAGCCATTTAAATTTCCAATCGAAAGAGCCATTTCTGAAGTTTCTACGACAGCGTTGTCTATACAAAACCTTATATGCCCCCAGAGCATAACTTAAAACCCTTGCCCTGAGGGCTGTGGGGGAGTTGTCATCCTCAAATAACTAATTTCCAGAACATAAAAACTACGTTTAATAAAATGGATGTCTGAAAATTCTGATTGGATGTGTTTGGGGAAAAGGTGGGCGTGAGAGGGGGGTTAGTTGACCTCAAAACACTTTCGAATAAAAAAATTGCACTAGCCCTTTGAATCTCCAATCGAATGAGCCTATTTTTAAGTTTTTACGACAACACCTTCTATAAAAAACCTTATATGCCCCCAGGGTATAACTTAAAACTCTTGCCTTG
Organism: Artemia sinica; assembly: GCA_027921565.1. Taxonomy (NCBI): domain Eukaryota; kingdom Metazoa; phylum Arthropoda; class Branchiopoda; order Anostraca; family Artemiidae; genus Artemia; species Artemia sinica. The sequence goes on along the minus strand of CM051267.1, from coordinate 10,743,210 downwards.
AGGGTTTTGGGGGAGAGTCCTCCTCAAAAACATATTTTCTATCTGGAAATCAACTACGCTAAACAAAATGGCTATCTCAAAATTTTGATTGGATGTGTTTGGGAGAATGATGGGCGTGGAGAGGGAGAGGGGCTAGTTGCCCTCCAATTACTTTCGACTATTAAAAAGGGCACTAGCCCTTCGAATTTCAATCGAATGAGCCTTTTTGAAGTTTCTATGACAACGCCTTCTATAAAAACCTTATATGCCCCCCGGGCATAACTTAAAACCCTTGCCCTGAGAGTTCTGGGGAGTGTCCTCCTCAAAAACCTATTTTCTATGTGGAAATCAACTACGCTGAACAAAATGGCTATCTCAAAATTTTGACTAGATGTGCTTGGGGGAATGATAGTTTTTTTTGGGGGGGGGGCTAGTTTCACTCCAATCATTTTTGACTTTTAAAAAGGGCACTAGCCCTTTGAATTTCCATTCGAATGAGCCTTTTTTGAAGTTTCTGCGACAATGCCTTCTATAAAAAACTTATATGCCCCCAGGGCATAACTTAAAACCCTTGCCCTGAGGTTTGTGGGATAGTGTCCTCCTCAAAAACATATTTTCTATCTGGAAATCAATTACGCTGAACAAAATGGCTATCTGAAAATTTTATTGGATGTGTTTGGGAAATGATGGGCGTGGGGGGGGGGGGGGTGTGGCTAGTTGCCCTCCAATCACTCGACTATTAAAAAGGGCACTAGCCTTTTGAATTTCCGTCGAATGAGCCTGTTTTGAAGTTTCAACGACAACGCCTTCCATAAAAACCTTATATGTCCCCAGGGCATAACCTAAAACCCTTGCCCTGAGGGTTGTGGGGGAGTGTCCTCCTCAAAAATATATTTTCTATCTGGAAATCAACTATACTGAACAAAATGGCTATCTCAAAATTTTGATTGGATGTGTTTGGGGGAATGATGGGCGTGGGTGGGGGGGCAGTTGCCCTCCAATCAGTTTTGACCCTTAAAAAGGGCACTAAAACTCTCGATTTTCATTCGAATGAGCCCCCTTTGAAGTTTCTACGACGACCCCTCCATATGAAAAGCCTCTGGGAAAAACTAATAATAATAATTATAATAAAACATTGGAGCTGTATGGCCTTTACTATAAGCAACGCTATAACGTTGCCTCTGATATGATCAGTCAGCCGGGTAACCAGAACAATCCGTAAGCAATTTCTCTGGAAAACATCAAGAAAATCTTCATCTGCTTTTCGGCGCGCCTATGCTTCAGAGCTATATTTGACCACTGTCATCACTATAGCTTCTAATATTCTAATTTTGGTTTGCAGTCTTATCTTCCTATTCTTCCAAACCTTTTTTAACTGTGAAAAAAACACCCTGAGCCTTGCTATTCTACTTATAACATCTTCACTGCTCCCACCGTCTTTAATAATAGTACTACCAAGGTAAGTGAAGCTGCCCACCTGATCAATCTTTTCATTACCCAACGTCACCTTTTCATCTTCACTTATTCCTAGGTTTAGTGATTTAGTCTTCTTAACATTATTTTTTAAACCTATTCCAGCACCCTGAACTCGCAAAACCTCTAAAAGTTCATTCATTTTGCTCACACTTTCATCTAGGATGCTTAAATCATCAGCATAATCTAAGTCCAGGAGACTTGTCCCTCCCCATTTGACTCCGGGATCTGCCATTGCCTTTTCTGTGCTCCTTAAGACAAAGTCCATCAAAATAATCCATGTAAAGGGGGATAGAACACAACCCTGATTTACTCCTGGTTTAATACCAAACCAGCTGCTAACCTTATTTCCTACCTTAACCGCAGTACTGTTATTCTCGTACATATGACTAATCACTTTAATGTATTTGTCTGGTATACCATACAACGATAGAACCTTTGCTAAAACAAAGGTTTAGCAAAGGTTTATCAACACAATCAAACGCTTGCTCATGTTATATAAAACTGAGGATCAAAGGTGTTTGACAACTCAGGCACTTCTCAACTATTAACCTAAGACTAAAAATTTGGTCGACACATCCTCTACCTTTTCTAAAATCGCACTGTTCTTCTCTTAAAAATTTTTCTAAAGCATCTCTCAGTCTAAACAGTATCCTATTACTAAGTAATTTGTTACCTACAGAGACCAGACTAATGCCTCGATAATTACCACAGTCAGTCTTATCACCTTTCCTATAAAGTGGCTTAATTAAGGTTTTCCTAAAATCTTTAGATACTTCCCATTTTTCAAAAATCATATTCATAATCTTCAGTAGCTTATTTCTAACCTCAGAGCCACCGTATCTAAGAAACTCATTTACCAAACTATCAGCACCTGAAACCTTATTAGTTTTAATCCTGTTAAAACTGTCGCTAATTTCTCTTCACAAAACAAATCTTCCTTAACATCCAAGGTAACACAAACTTTTTTCATTTTCCTCTATATCTTTTCCTGCAACTCTATTTTGATTTAGTAAATTCTCACAATGTTCTGCCCCTCTCTCTTTAACTCTTTCCTTATTACTAGTTGTGGCCCCGTTCCTATCTTTAACTGGGACAAGTCCAGATTGACTACTCCCTCTCAATTTATTAACATGCTAGTATAATTTTTTACTATTATGCCGTCTAGCTGCATCTTCCAGATCATCGGCAATTTTATCCATGGCATCCACTTCATACTTCCTTAGTTCATATTTTAATGCTTTCTCCAATTTCTTTGCATTCCTTTTGTTTTCATACGATCTATCACTCAGATAGTTCTTGCATAGGTCCCTTCTCCTTTCTATTAAACATAATGCTTTTTCACTAATATTCTTAGCTGTGCTCCTAACTCTCTTGTTGCCCTCCAATCATTTTCAACTATTAAAAAGGGCACTAGAACTCTCGATTTCCAATCGAATGAGCCCCCTTTGAAGCTTCTACGACAACCCCTTCCATATGAGGTGCCTCTGGGAAAAAAAATAATAAAAAATAATAATAAAACATTGGAGCCGCATGGCCTTTGCTATAGGCAACGCCACAGCGTTGCCTCTAATATATATATATATATATATACATATATATATATATATATATATATATATATATATATATATATATATATATATATATATATATATATATATATATATATATATATATATATATATATATATATATATATATATATATATATGTACATATGTATATATATATATATATATATATATATATATATATATATATATATATATATATATATATATATATGTACATATGTATATATATATATTAAACATAATGCTTTTTCACTAATATTCTTAGCTGCGGTCCTAGCTTTTTTCCCTACGACATCTTCGGCAACTTCACAAATTATTTTTCTAAAATCATCCCAACCATCTTCCATATTGTCAATTTTTAAACTTTCAGGTTTAGTATGCAACTGTTCCTGGAAATTGTCTCTCAAATTCTCATCATGGAGTCTACCAGCATCATAACTTCCCGGGAGGTAGTTACTCTTCCGAATTTTCAGCTTTAAATCAACCTTAGACACTATTTAATGGCGATCTTTACTTTTGACATCAATAACAGCACTCCTATATACCCTAGTATCTTGTATTGATCCTGCCAGTCTTTGGTTTACTATAACATAATCAATAAAGTTTGCTTTCTTGCCATCACGTGAATACCATGTTAACTTATGAGCTAGTTTATGACCAAACACCGTGTTGGGTATAACTAGATTGTTATACCTACAAAATTACAAAAGTCTGTATCCATTACTGTTTTCTTTTCCTACAACAATTTTACCTAGGCTAGGATACCATCTACCCCTATTTCTACCAAATATATATATTTCTACCATATATATATATATATATATATATATATATATATATATATATATATATATATATATATATATATATATTATATATATATATATATATATTATATATATATATATATATATATATATATATATATATACCTAGAAAGGCTACCTTTAAAAAACTAGAAAGTATGTATAAAAACTAGAAAGGCTACCTTTTTGTTAAGATATTTTGTTATTAAAAAGTTATGATGGTTTACTTTTTTTAATCTACAGAAAACCGACTCATAATGAGAGATATTTGAGTTTTTGTTCATGTCACCCAATTTCAGTAAAAAAGGGAACAGTTATATCATCGGTAGATAGGGTGTTTAAAACTTGTTCCCCGGCGTATGTTGATGGTGAATTACTGCAATTTGAAGGACGTTTTATTTTACAACGGGTATCCTATTAAACTTGTAAATGATATAATAAAGAATACACAAATTAAGCATAAGAAAATGATAAAAACGAAGAGTCTCAACTTTTGGACCCTACAATTTCAAAAAGACAAGTTTCATTACCATAAATATCAATTCCTGGTGAGAAACCTAAACGTAGTTTATTGAAACATAATATTGCAACTTCCTTAAATCAATCAGGCCCCTGAGTAGCTTTCTAAATTCTGGGAAAGATAAGATTAGTAACATTTGGGCAAGTTGAGTGTATAGTATTCCATGCTCTTGCGGCAAATTTTACATCGGTCGAATGCACCAACAATTTGTGAAAAGCACTGAAACTCAATAGATAATGCTTCAAAATTTAAAAAAAACCTCAAGAAAGTTCTAGTTCAGTTTTAGCAGAACATTTTTTTTTTTTTATCATCCCGATCATTTTGTACAGTTCGAGGAATCAACGGCCATTTCCAATGATAAAAGTTTTAATTTTTAAACCCCGAGAACGCCGTGCACATCCTTAAAACTATGGGGTCTCTTGTATTCTAGTTAACCATAGGCTAGCGCTGCCTAAGTAAAAATTGATGTGGGCACAATGTGTTTTTGGTTTCTCCATACCCGGGCACTTCGTATCGAAGGAGTCGTCGTAGAAACTTTGAAAAGGGCTGATTCGATTGGAAATTGGAGTGGCTAGTGCCCTTTTTAATAGTCGAAAGTGATTGGAGGGCAACTAGCCCCCCCCCACGCCCATCATACCCCAAACACACCCAATCAAAATTATGAGATAGTCATTTTCTTCAGCGTAGTTGATTTCCAGATAGAAAATATGTCTTTTAAGAGGACACTCCCCTACAATCCTCAGGGCAAGGGTTTTAAGTTATGCCCTGGGGGCATATAAGGTTTTTAAAGAAGGTGTTGTCGTAGAAACTTCAAAACAGGCTCATTCGATTGGAAATTCAAAGGGCTAGTGCACTTTTTAATAGTCAAAAGTGATTGGAGGGCAACTAGCCCCCCCCCACGCCCATCATTCCTCCAAACACATCCAATCAAAATTTTGAGATAGCCATTTTGTTCAGCGTAGTTAATTTCCAGATAGAAAATGTGTTTTTGAGGAGGACACTCCCTCACAAACCTCAGGGCAAGGGTTTTGAGTTATGCCCTGGGGGCATATAAGGTTTTTATAGAAGGCGCTGTCGTAGAAACTTCAAAACAGGCTCATTAGATTGAAAATTAAAAGGGCTAGTACCCTTTTTAATAGTCGAAAGTTATTGGAGGGCAACTAGCCCCCCCCACGCCCATCATTCCCCCAAACACATCCAATCAAAATTTTGAGATAGCCATTTTGTTCAACGTAGTTTTTAAGTTCTGTAAATTAGGTCTTCGAGGATGACAACCCCCTCACAGCCCTCAGAACAAGGGTTTTAAGTTATGCCCTGGGGGCATATAAAGTTTTTATAGAACGCGTTGTCGTAGAAACTTCAAAGAGTTCTCATTGTTGCTCAAAAGTTGCTAAGGCAACTAACACCCCTTCCGCACCCACCATTTCCCCAAACATTTCCAATCAAAATTTTGAGATAGCCATTTTGTTCTACGCAGTTAAAGTTCAGGAAATTATACCTTTGAGTAGGACACTCCCCCCACAGTCTTCAGAGCAAGGGTTATAAGTTATGTCCTCGGGGCATATAAGTTTTTATTGAAATCTTTGCCGTAGAAACTTGAAAAAGGGCTCATTCGATTGGAAATTCAGAGTTCTAGTGCCCTTTTTAATAGTCAAAAGTGATTTAAGGGCAACTAGCCCCTTTCTCACACCCACCTTTTCCCCAAACACATCCAATCAAAATTTTAAGATAGCCATTTTATTCAATGTTTTGGATTTCCAAATAGAAATTATTTTTTTGAGGAGGACACTCCCCCACAGCTCTCAGGACAAGGGTTGTAAGTTATGCCCTGGGGGCATATAAGGCTTTTACTGAACGCGTCGTCGTAGAAACTTCAAAAATGACTCATTCGATTGGAAATTGAAATTGCTAGTGCCTTATTTAATAGTCGAAAGTGATTGGAAGGCAACAAACACCCCTTCCACGCCCACCATTTCCCAAAACATATCCGATCAAAATTTCTTGATAGCCATTTTGTTCCACGAAGTTTAAAGTTCAGAAAATTATATCTTTGAGCAGGGCAATCTCCCCATAGTCTTCAGGGCAAGGGTTATAAGTTATGCCCTGGGGGTATATAAGGTTTTTATTGAAATGGCAACTATCCCCCTTCTCACGCCCACCATTTCCCCAGACACATCCAATCAAAATTTTAAGATATCCATTTTGTTCAACGTAGTTGAAAGTTCTGGAAATTAGGTCTTTTAGGATAAAAACCCCATCAGAGCTTTCAATACAAGGGTTGTAATTTGTGCTCTGGGGGAATATAAGGTTTATATAGTAAGTTGTTGTAGAAATATCAAAAGGGCCTCATTTGATTGGCAATTGAAATTGCCCTTTTTAATAGTCGAAAGTGAATGGAGAGTAACTAACCCCCCTCTCACGCCCTCCATTTCCCCAACACATTCAATCAAAGCTTAGAGATAGCCATTTTGTTCAACGTAGTTGAAAGGTGGATATTATGTATTTAAGGATGACAAACCCCCGAGAGTCCCCAGGGCAAAGGTTGTAAGCAAAGGTTAAATAAAAAAAAAGTTTTTTTAACTGAAAGTAAGGGGCGATGTTAAAACTTAAAACGAACAGAAATTATTTCGTATATGAAAAGGGCTGTCCCCTCCTCAAGGCCTCGCTCTTTACGCTAATGTTTTTTATGGTTTAAAAAAATAGAGCTGTGAGAAAGTGAAACTTTAGCGTAAAGAGCGAGGCGTTGGGTAGGGGAAAGCCCCTTTCATATACGGAATAATTTCTGTTCGTTTTATGTTTTAACGTCTCTCCTTACTTTCAGTTAAAAAAACTTTTTTTCATTATTTAATTTTTGAAAGTTTTTTAATTAACGCATGTTTTAATTTTGGCTTACCGTACATGAATAATTAAAACAAAACTTGTATAATAATTTTATTTTTATTTGGTTAAATGGCTTTCTCGAAAGTTGTTTAATTTTGTCTACGAACGTTTATTAGTAATAAATATACTTAACTTACGAATTAACTTACGTAACGAACTTCTATATTCATATATTTTTATTGCATATATTGGGGGGTTCGCCTCCTAATCAATACCTTGCTCGTTACGCTAAAGTTCGAATTTTGTTCCAATTCTTTAAAAATGACCCCTAAATCAAAAAGCCTGTTAATTAGAATAAATAGCTCTTATAAAAGTACTAAAAAATCTTTGGCTTAAAGAGCGAGGTATTGACTAGGGGGCGAACCCAATCATATACATAATATTTTCTGTTCGTTTTAAGTTTTGATGTTGCTTAAGTTTGATGTTAAGTTACTTTCAGTTGAAAAACTTGTTTTTTTTTTTATTTAAGTTCTGAATTTTTTTTAAATAATGCTGGGAAATCAGGCGTCCCCTTCATAGCAATGTCCCTTCCCCCATGGTAAATTCCTCTGTGGAAAGATCCTCCCAAATAACCCCCGACCCATTCCCCCCAAACTACCAGAAAAAATCCCCCTGAAAACGTCTGTATACTTCCCAATAACCACTACTATATGTTAACATTGTGTAAAGTTCATGACTTTCAGCCCTCCCCCCGGGGACTTAGGGTTATTAAGTCATCCTAAAAGATATAGTTATAATATTTTCGACAATGCTGATCAAAATGGCTATCTCAAGATTTTGATCGGGTGACGTTGGGAAAAAATGAGCGTGGGAGGGGGCCTAGTTAACCTCCATTTTTTGGTCACTAAAACGGGCACTAGAACTTTTAATTTCCGTTCCAATGAGCCCTTCTCACGATATTCTAGGAGCACTAGGTCGATACGATCACCCCTGGGAAGAAAAAACAGCAACAAAAAAAAAACAAAAAACAAATAAACACGCAGCCGTGATCTTTCTTCTGGAAAAAACAAACAAACAAAATTCCACATTTTTGCAGATAGGAACTTGAAACCTCTACAGTAGGGTTCTCTGATACGCTGAATTTGTTGGTTTGATTTTCATTAAGGTTCAATAGCCTTTAGGGGGTCTTTCTCCCTTTTTTCGAAAGTCAGCTAAATTTTCAAAGGCGCGTAACTTTTACTGGCTAGGACTAAACTTGATGAGCTTTATATATTTGACATCCGCATTAAAATCTGATTCTTTTCATGTGTCTATTGGTATCAAAATCTCATTTTTTAGAGTTTTGGTTACTACTGAGCCAGGTCGCTCCTTACTTAAAGTTCGTCACCACGAAGTGTTTGATATATATATATATATATATATATATATATATATATATATTATATATATATATATATATATATATATATATATATATATATATATATATATATATATATAATATATATATATATATATATATATATATATACATATATATATATATATATATATATATATATATATATATATATATATATATATATATATATATATATATAAATATATATATACATATATATATATATATATATATATATATATATATATATATATATTATATATATATATATATATATATATATAAATATATATATACATATATATATATATATATATATATATATATATATATATATATATATATATATATATATATATATATATATATATATATATATTATATATATATATATATATATATATATATATATATATATATATATATATATATATATATATATATATATATATATATATATATATATATATATATATATATGTAGAACGATGTGGGCACAATGTGTTTTTTTTTCCTCCATACCCGGGCACTTTGTATTGAAGGAGTCGTCGTAGAAACTTCGAAAAGGGCTCATTCGATTGGAAATGGGAGTGGCTAGTGCCCTTTTTAATAGTCGAAAGTGATTATAGAGCAACTAGCCCCCCCAACGCCCATCATTCCCCCAAACACATCCAATCAAAATTTTGAGATAGCCATTTTGTTTAGCGTAGTAGATTTCCAGATAGAAAATATGTTTTTGAGGAGGACCCCCCCACAACCCTCAGGGCAAGGGTTTTCAGTTATGCCCTGGGGGCATATAAGGTTTTTATAGAAGGCGTTGAAGCAGTAACTCCAAAAAGGCTCATTCGATTGGAAATTCAAAGGGCTAGTACCCTTTTTAATAGTTAAAAGTGATTGGAGGGCAACCAGCCCCCCCCCCACGCCCATCATTTCCCCAAACACATCCAATCAAAATTTTGAGATAAACATTTTGTTCAGCGTAGTTGATTTCCAGATAGATAATATGTTTTGAGGACACTCCCCCAAAACCCTCAGGGCAAGAGTTTTAAGTTATGCCCTGGGGGTATATAAAGTTTTTATAGAAGGCGCTGTCGTAGAAACTTCAAAACAGGCTCATTCGATTGGAAATTCAAAGGCCTAGTACCCTTTTTAATAGTCGAAAATGATTGGAGGGCAGCTAGTCCCCCCCCGCCCATCATTCCCCCAAACACATCCAATCAAAATTGTGAGATAGCCATTTTGTTCAGCGTAGTTGATTTTCAGATAGAAAATATGTTTTTGAGGAGGAAACTCACCCATAACCCTCAGGGCAAGGGTTTTAAGGTATTTCCTGGGGGCATATAAGGTTTTTTTTATAGAAGGCGTTGTCGTAGAAACTTCAAAACAGGTTCATTTGATAGGAAATTCAAAGGGCTAGTACCCTTTTTAATAGTCGAAAGTGATTTGAGTTCAACTAGGACCCCCCACCACGCCCTTCATTTCCCCAAACACATAGCCATTTTGTCAGCGTAGTCGATTTCCAGATAGAAAATATGGTTTTGAGGAGGACACTCCCCCACACCCTCAGGGCAAGGGTTTTAAGTTATACCCTTGGGGTATATAAGGTTTTTAAAGAAGGCGTTGTCGTAGAAACATCAATAAAATTTCATTCGACTGGAAATTCAAAGGGCTAGTGCCCTTTTTAACAGTCTAAAGTGATTGGAGGGCAGCTAGCCCCCCCCCCACACCCATCATTCCCCCAAACACATCCAATAAAAATTTTGAGATAGCCATTTTGTTCAGGGTAGCTGATTTCCAGATAGAAAACATATTTTTGAGGAGGACACAAAATTAATGCCCTGGGGGCATAAATTTTTTTTATTGACAGCGTTGTCGTAGAAACTTAAAAGGGCTCATTCAATTGGAAATTGAAAGGGCTAGCGCCTTTTTTAATAGTTGAAACTGATTGGATAGCGACTAACGCCCCTCTCACGTCCACCATTTTCCCAAACCCATCGAATTAAAATTTTGAGATATCCATTTTGTTCAACGTAATTGAAAGTTCTGGAAATTAGGTCTTTAAGGATGACAACCCTTCCCCCACAGCCCTCAGGGCAAGGGTTGTAAGTTATTCCCTGGGGGCATATAAAATTTTTATTGAAAGCGTTGTCGTAGAAACTTCAAAAGGGCTCATTCAATTGGAAATTGAAAGGGCTAGTGCCTTTTTTAATAGTTGAAAGGGATTGGATAGCGACTAACGCCCCTCTCACGCCCACCATTTTCCCCAACACATCGAATTAAAATTTTGAGATATCCATTTTGTTCAAAGTAGTTGAAAAATCTGGAAATTAGGTCTTTAAGGATGATAACTCCTCCCCCCACAGCCCTCAGGGTAAGGGTTGTAAGTTATGCCCTGGGGCATATAAAATTTTTATTGAAAGCGTTGTCATAGAAACTTCAAAAGGTCTCATTCAATTGGAAATTGAAAGGGCTAGTGCCTTTTTTTGATAGTTGAAAGTGATTGGATAGCGACTAACGGCCCTCTCACGCCCACCATTTTCCCGAACACATCGAATTAAAATTTTGAGATAGTCATTTTATTCAACTTAGTTGAAATTTTTGGAAATTAGGTCTTTAAGGATGACAACCCCTCCCCCCACAGCCCTCAGGCCAAGGGTTGTAAGTTATGCCCTGGGGGGATATAAAATTTTTATTGAAAGCGTTGTCATAGAAACTTCAAAAGGGCTCATTAATTGGAAATTGAAAGGGCTAGTGCCTTTTTTAATAGTTGAAAGTGATTGGATAGCGACTAACGCCCCTCTCACGCCCACCATTTTTCTGAACACATCGAATTAAAATTTTGAGATATCCATTTTGTTCAACGTAGCTCAAAGTTCTGGAAATTAGGTCTTTTAGGATGATAACCCCCTCAGACTCCTCAATGCAAGTGTTGTAAGTTATGCCCTGGGGGGCATATAAGGTTTATATAGAAAGTTGTTGTATATGATTTATAGAATAGATTTTAGTCTTCCTCAAATCAAATTTTGTTTACAAGATATTTTACCTATTTATGAGGTAGAAACTTTGCGAGTCACTGGCTGGACGCTGGTCTTCTTCATTATTAATCAAGAGAAGTAGAAATTTGGTAAAAACGAAATGGCTATGGCATTTCAGAATCCTTGCAGAATAGTTGAAATATCTAAGAGCTATGTTTTTCTAACAGAATTAATAATCAAAATTTGGATTATTTTTATTCCTATCCGTCAGGCAAACTCCTTCAGGCAAACTTCAGAAGTATATTAGAACTGTGGGATATGGCTATAGTTATCATGAATGAAAATCAACTTATCTACTCTGTGTGGACTGAGGCCATTTCTTTTCACTATCATAGTCAAGTCCTATCATAGTCTATATGAGGCCTACCACCAAAAATAGTCTTTTTGCGGTCACACTAGTCGCAGGAATAGAAAATAGCTTGCTTTCAAGTGCGGCGACGCAGGAAATTTCATCACAATTGTGTCTTTGGAACAAAAGAACGTTGCCTTCACCGTCGTCTTCGGTTTCTTCCTATAAGAGGTAGCGCGCTGGCGCTGCCTAGGTAAAGAACGATGTGGGCACAATGCGTTTTTTGTGTTTTTTTTCACCATATCCGGGCACTTCGTATCGAAGGAGTTGTCATAGAAACTTCTAAAGGGCTCATTTGATTGGAAATTGGAGTGGGTAGTGCCATTTTTAATAGTCAAAAGTTATTGGAGGGCAACTAGCCCCCCCCCACGCCCACCTTTCCCCCAAACACATCAAATCAAAATTTTGAGATAGCCATTTTGTTCAGCGTAGTTAATTTCCAATAGAAAATATGTTTTTGAGGAGGACACTCCTCCACAACCCTCAGGGCAAGGGTTTTAAGTTATGCCCTAGGGGCATATAAGGTTTTTGTAGAAGCTGTTGTCGTAGAAACTTCAAAAAAGGTTCATTCGATTGGAAATTCAAAGGGCTAGTGCCCTTTTTAATAGTCGAAAGTGATTGGAGGGTAACTAGCCCCCCCCCACGCCCATCATTTCCCCAAACACATCAAATCAAAATTTTTAGATAGCTATTTTAT
>CM051267.1:10693052-10725552 GCA_027921565.1 Artemia sinica | reverse complement strand
TGAAAAAAAAATGAAGACAACATACAATGAAGTTGCAAGGAATGTGCTCGGGTATAAGAAGAAACCGAAGGAAAGATGGATATCACAAGAAACTTGGAAACTAATCGACGAGCAAAATGACTTGAGACAGCAAATGTTCTCTGCTGGTGGCGACAGACCCTCGGTCTTCGCAAATTTCCTATGTAGAATGAAGGACAAAGAAATCAAGAAGTCATGAAAAGCTGACAAGCGGAAATGTGTAGAAGAGAAGGCTAGACTAGCAGAGGAAGCAGCTAGAGAAGGAGACTCCAAAGCAGTTTACAGGCTCACAAATGAAATGCTGGGAAAGCTGCCCAGCATAACCAGCCAAGTTAAAGATGAGAGCGGAAATGTTCTCACCGAAACTGAGAAAATTCACGAGAGATGGGTATCCCACTTCGAAAAGGTTTTAAATAGACCGAGACCAACTGACCGAGAAAGTATCCCTTCTATGCCCTTTCTTAACCTGAAGATTGACGAAAATCCTCCAACACCTGCGGAAACACTTGTTGCGGTGAAGAAACTCAAGAATGGAAGATCACCTGGTGAGAACTGCATAACTTAGGAAATGATCAAGGCATCGATGAGGACATGCCTCTCAGTTTGATATAACCGATTGCAACAGTCTGGCAGTTGGAAAAGGTCCCTGGCGACTGGACCAAAGGGATAATTGTTAAGATATTTAAGAAAGATGATCCTCTTAACTGCGATAACTGGCGAGGTATAAACCCAATATCAGTACCAAGTAAAGTTGTAGCGCTTGTAATACTCGAACGGCTAAAAAAGAACTCGATCCGTATCTGAGAGAAGAGCAATATGGCTTTCGGACAGGTAGATCTTGTTCAGATCTCATAATCACGCTCAGGACTCTGATAGAAGAAGCAAATGAGTGGTCCAACAAAATATACATGCTCTTCATTGATTTTGAAAAGGCATTTGATTCCGTGGACCGTAACACACTTTGGGAAATTCTACAGTATTATGGTGTCCCCAAGAAAATAATAAGTTTGATCATGGCCTTTTATGAAAATACGGAATATTGCATAAAGACAGAGAACGGAAAAACTAGATACTTCGAAATTATGTCAAGAGTGCGACAGGGATGCGTTTTATCACCTTTTTTATTTGTCATTTTAATGGACTACGTTTTGAGAGAAGCAACTGGTTTCAGAGTAACAGTTGGAAATAAAATCCTCTCGGACCTTGACTTTGCGGATGATGTGGCACTTCTGGAAATGACAAAGCAGTGACTCCAGGAGCTCCTTAATAAAGTGAGCGTTAAAGCGGAGAAAACTGGCCTAAACGTCAACATAGACAAGACTAAATCAAATGCAACATCAGGCTCGCCAGTCGAGTTCCTGCGAAAAAATCGCAGGGTCGAACAAGTCAATGAATTTAAGTACCTCGGAAGCTGGGTCGATTACACAGGAGAGGTGCAACATGAGGTCAAGAGAAGAATTGGCATGGAAAACGCTACTTTCAACAAACTTAAGCCAGTATGGAAATCAAAGAAGTAATCGCTTGCACTAAAGCTGAGACTTCTTAATAGCAGTGTTTTGTCCGTGCTATTGTATGCCAGTGAGTGCTGGGAACTAGATGTTGGGACAGAGAAAAGACTCACAGCTTTTGAACATATGTGCTTGAGAAACATGCTAAATATCGGTTGGCGTCAAAGAGTCATTAACATTGAGGTCCGCAGAAGAACTGGCCAGCCGCTTATTACTGAAGTGATTAAGAATAAGAGATGGAGCTATCTTGGCCACGTCCTTCGGATGGAGGACTCAAGAATCCCCAAACCAGGTTCAACAATGGCAGCCACGTGTGCGTCGACAGAGGGGAAGACCGAGAAACACGCTCAGACGAACGTACAATTATGATCTCACAGTGCTCACACGTTACTACAACCCCAGTGAGAGGATGTACTTGCCGCAGCGCCAATACGTGACGTTTACAGAGGCTTCTTCGATGCCTTAGGCGCTCCAGATGGCTCAAGAGGACCTAAGTACTAAGTTCTAAGTACTAAATATATATATATATATATATATATATATATATATAATATATATATATATATATATATATAATATATATATATATATATTATATATATATATATATATATATATATATATATATATATATATATATATATATATATATATATATATATTATATATATATATATATACATATGTATATACATATATAAAATATATATATATATATATATTATATATATATATATATATATATATATATATATATATATATATATCTATATATATATATATATATATAATATATATATACATATGTATATAATATATATATTATATATATATATATATATATATATATATTATATATATATATATATATATATATATATATTATATATATATTATATATATATATATATATACATATGTATATATATATATATATATATATATATATATATATATATATATATATATATATATATATATATATATATATATATATATATGTATATATATATATATATATATATATATATATATATATATATATATATATATATATATATATATATATATATATGTATATATATATATATATATATATATACATATATATATATATATATATATATATATATATACTATATATATATATATATATATATATATATATATATATATATATATATATATATATATATATATATATATATATATAGTGTACGAGAGAAAAATTTCTGCGGTTAGGGTAGGAAATGAAGTTACTAGTTGGTTTTCAATTGAATTATAATTTAAGCGGGGTTTCATTCTATGCCTATTTATGAAGATAATTTAGATGAACTTAGTCCTAAGGAAGACGGTAAAGGCTATGGGAGAGCATGGAGTCAAATGGAATTATGCGGATGACTTGATCATCCTGGATGAAAAGGTTAGCAAAATGAATGATTTTTTAGATACTTTGAGAGCTCTTGATGCAAGAATAAGCTTAAAAACTAATGTTAAGAAGATTAAGGTGCTTTGACTGGGAATAAGTGAAGGTGGAGAGTTAATGTGAATAATGAAAAGATCGATCAAGTGGATAGCTTCACTTACCTAGGTAGTAATACTATTAAAGATAGTGGATGCAGTTAATATATAAAACTAGTATAGCCAAGGCTTAAAGTGCTTTCGCACACTTGAAAAAAGGTTTGCATGAATAGGAGAATAAGTTAGATTATCTTCATATGGAAGATTAGAATAATGACAGCTACAGTGATGACAGTTTTCAGGTATGGCCATGAAGCGTGGGCACTCCGACAGAGGAGGATTTAGCAGATGTTTTCCAGAGGAATTACTTGTGGATTGTTTTGGGTACCCGTATGACTGACCACTTGAGGAGTGGCGCCCCTCGAGGAAATTATAGCCTAGTAAACGACACAGCATTCGCACGGGATTCTGACTAATGGACAATTCTTCTGGGATTGGTATGTTTTGATGGGCGTCTTTGGGCTGAAAAACCTCTTCCTAGCTAATTTATCTATTACGGGTTTCCTCCCCATAGTAGCATAATATTTGTAGGCATGAATATATAATGAGTCGGAGGTAATAGGCTTGAGATTGTCTGTGCAGGATTTCGACTCTTGTTGATAGAAGAGCATCGCCAAGTGCTGAAAACCATGTTGTGACCAAGATGGGCCCAGGATTGCACAAAACCTCCATTCATGGAGGTCCCAGGGACTTCTTGCTGTCCGGTTCTAAACCGGCTTAAGCACTTCGGTGTAGACTTGAGAAGATATGTGATCCCCGTCCTGCACTGGTATCCGGGATCATTGCTTTTCCTGAGGCGAAAATAATTTCAATGATTTAAAGAACATGAAAATTGGAACTTGGAATGTTACGACATTAAAAAATTACTATCGTATCGATATTTTGACTGACGAATTCAGACGATTCGAACTGGATTTATTAGGAGTTTCAGAAACTCATATCCCAGGGGTAGGAAGCATGCAATTAGGTGATATAGAATTTGTTTACTCAGGCAGGAAGGATGGGGTACATAGACAGGGAGTAGGGCTCATGATGAATAAGGAAGCTGCTAAGTCTTGTTTAGGCTGGGAAGGTATTAATAATAGAATGCTAATTGCTCATTTTATGACTAGAAAGTTCAGGGTATCAGTTATAGTAGTATACGCCCCTGTAGAACCGACTGACGGAGATACTAGTGACTCAGATGAATTTTACTTACAGTTACAGGAGCAAATAGACAAGGTCCCAGGTAGAAATATGATGTTATTACTGGGGGATTTTAACCCAGGTTGGTAGAAATAGGGATAGATGGTATCCCAGCTTAGATAAATTTGGTGTAGGAAAAGAAAATAGTAATAGATACAGACTTTTGCAATTTTGTAGGTATAACAATCTAGTTATAGCCAATACGGTGTTTGGTCATAAAATGGCTCATAAGCTAACATGGTATTCACGTGATGGTAAGACAGCAAACCTTATTGATTATGTTATAGTAAACCGAAGACTGGCAGGATCAATACAAGATACTAGGGTATATAGGAGTGCTGTTATTGATGTTAAAAGTAAAGATCACCATCTAGTAGTGTCAAGGGTTAATTTAAAGCTGAAATATCGGAAGGGTAATTACCTCCCAGGAAGTTATGATGTTAGTAGACTCCAGGATGAGAATTTGAGAGAAACTTTCCAGGAACAGTTGAATACTAAACTTGAAAGTTTAAAATTTGATAATGTGGAAGATGGTTGGAATAATTTTAGAAAAATAATTTGTGAAGTTGCTGAAGGTGTATTAGGGAAGAAAGCTAGAACTGCAGCTAAGGATATTAGTGAAAAAGCTTTATGTTTAATAGAAAGGAGAAAGGACTTGTACAAAAATTATCTGAGTGATAGGTCGCATGAAAACAAAAGAAATGTAAAGAAAGTGGAGAGAAAGCATTGAAATATGAATAAGGAGGTGTGAAGTGGAGGCCATGGATAAAATTGCCGAGGATCTGGAAGATGCAGCTAGACGGCATAATAGTAAAATATTGTACTGGCACGTTAACAAATTGAGAGGTAGTAGTCAATCCGGACTTGTCCCAGTTAAAGATAGGAATGGGGTGGCAATTAGCGATAAGGAAAAAGCTAAGGCGAGATGGGCCGAACATTTTGAGAAATTGCTTAACCAAGATAGAGTTACAGGAAAAAATATAGAGGAAAATGAAAAAGTATGTGATACCTTGGATGTGAAGGAAGATTTGTTTTGTGAGGAGGAATTAGCAACAGTACTAAAAGGATTAAAGAATAATAAGGCTCCAGGTGCTGATAGGGTGGTAAATGAGTTTCTTAAATATGGTGGCTCTGAGGTTAGAAATAAGCTACTGAAGATTATGAATATGATTTTTGAAAAGGGGAAGTACTTAACGATTGTAGGAAAACCTTAATTAAGCCACTTTATAAGAAAGGTGATAAAAGTGAGTGTGGTAATTATCGAGGCATTAGTCTGGTCTCTGTAGGTAGCAAATTGCTTAGTAATATGATACTTTTTAGACTGAGAGATGCCGTAGACAAAGTTTTAAGAGAAGAGCAGTGCGGTTTTAGAAAAGGTAGAGGATGTGTCGACCAAATTTTCACTCTTAGGCTAATAATTGAGAAGTGCCTGAGTTTTCAAACACCTTTGGTCCTCACTTTTATAGATTATGAGCAAGCGTTCGATTCTGTTGATAGAGGAGCTTTAGTAAAGGTTTTATCCTTGTATGGTATACCAGACAAATACATTAAAGTGACTAGTGCTATGTACGAGAATAACACTGCTGCGGTTAAGGTAGGAAATGAGGTTAGCAGCTGGTTTTGTATTAAATCAGGAGTTAAGCAGGGTTATGTTCTCTCCCCCTTTATATGGATTATTTTGATGGACTTTGTTTTAAGGAGCACAGGAAAGGCAATGGGAGACCACGGAATCAAATGGGGAGGAAAAAGTCTCCTGGACTTGGATCATGCTGATGATTTAAGCATCCTAGATGAAAGTGTGAGCAAAATGAATGAAGTTTTAGAGGTTTTGCTAGTTCAGGGTGCTAGTATTGGTTTGAAAATTAATGTTAGGAAGACTAAGTCACTAAGGCTAGGAATAAGTGAAGATGAAAAGGTGACGTTGGGTAATGAAAAGATTGATCATGTGGGCAGCTTCACTTACCTTGGTAGTATTATTAGTGAAGATGGTGGGAGCAGTGAAGATGTTAAAAATAGAATAGCCAAGGCTCAGGGTGTTTTTTCACAGTTAAAAAAAGTCTGGAAGAATAGGAAGATAAGTCTGCAAACCAAGATTAGAATATTAGAAGCTACAGTGATGACAGTGGTCAAATATGGCTCTGAAGCATGGACACTCCGAAAAGCGGATGAAGATTTGCTAGATGTTTTCCAGAGAAATTGCTTAAGGATTGTTCTGGGTACCCGGCTGACTGACCGTATTTCAAACAATAGGCTATATGAAAAATGTGGTTCAATACCGCTCTCTAGGTCTATAATGAAAGAAAGGTTGAGGTGGTTAGGGCATGTTGTGCGGATGAAGGATGACAGATTGCCGAAGATTGTTCTTTTCGGCCAACTATCTATGGCTAAACGGAAAGCAGGTCACCCCCGTCTGGGTGGGAGGACGTCATAAAGAAAGATTTAAATGAAATGGGAAATTCGTGGGCGGGTGTAAAAAGGGAGGCTTTGAATAGATTGGGATGGAGGAGGAGCGTGCGTAGCTGTGTTGGCCTCAGGCGGCTTGGTGCTGCGATGAGTTGTTAGTAGTAGTAGTAGTAGTAGTAGTATGACTGACCGTGTTTCAAACAGTAAGCTGTACGAAGAATTTGGTTCTATGCTTCTATCTAGGGGTTACAATGAGAGAAAGGCTGAGATGGCAAGGACACGTTCTGCATATTAAGTATGATAGATTGTCAAAGATCGTCCCTTTCGGCACACCTTCTATGGTCAAACGATAAGCAAATTATCCGTGAATTGGGTAAGAAGAGATCACAAGTAAATATTTAAAAGAAATTGGAACTTATTGGGAGGGCTTAAAGAAGGGGGGGGGGGGGGTTGAATAGATTGGGATGGAGGAGGAACATGCGTAGCTGTGTTAGTCTTAGGTATTTTCGAAAACCACACTGCCTTTCTATGACATAGAAATAACAGTTCAATAGGGAGAATCTTTTTACTAGACAGTGAACCACAACAAAATAATCTCTGGATATTTTGGTCACATATACAGTTGCCGTCATCAAAAGAGAAACTGGCTGATGACGGCCGTAACTTTACCTCCTGATAACCGCCACCGTAAATGTGACTGAAATATACAGAGATTACTTTGTTGTGGTTCACTATCTAATAAAAGGATTTTCCCTATTGACCCATTATTTATACATTAGCTTCAGGTGGCTTAGTGCTTCATTGGGTTGTTAGTAGTAGTAGAAATTTCGGTAGGTCACTCTAAAATTTAAGAAGAAAGAGTGGTTGGCTACGGAGGGGATAGCCCCCTCATTACGGAGTAAAATATGCATATTTTCGGTCTTAACGTCACTACTTTCAGTCAAAAAAAATAATTAAAGAAATAATTCTTACATTTCTGATAGACTGGGCTTTGGATCATATATATTATGTTCGATAATCTAATTTTGGAGTGTTGTTTTTTTTGTAGTTTTCTTTAAGTTAAAACGTACCAAACTTTAATATTCCGTAGGTAGACACCACAGTTTATATAATTATCCAGTAAGCTTATCGCAGATCATTTCTGGTCTTCGTTCTCGGTGCAAACAAAAAGCTCCTCCCACTTTTTCGTGCAGTTAAGGATCAGTGTGTTAGCGGGTTTCCACTTGTTTCCGATTGTTTCGCGTCTGACTTGGTTACAAAGTGCATTATTCGTAATAGCGGGTTTCCACTTGTTTCCGATTGTTTCGCGTCTGACTTGTCTACCCGTGAAAAGATCTGATGCCGCTTATGTTTCTACGTTCTCTGGAGCACTCACACTCCGGTCCGGGTTTTTATAATGGGTGAGATAGGGAATGATCATACTGGATAATTATATAAACTGTGGTAGACACGCACCCAAGTTTACATGGACCCAAACCTGCCCTCCCGCCAAAAAAAATGTCAATGCTTTTTCTCTTTTTGTTTTTTCAATACTGTCACTTCGTTTTGATTGTTTTATTTTAGGGTTTTTGTTTGACGAAGAAAAATAAATCCCGTTTAAGAGTTATAACGATCCTAAAAAACTCCTACTAAACGTGATGACGACGAAGAAGGTGAAGTTTAAATTTTCTCATGGCTTCACTGAGCATTTTCGCTTTTCTCTGCAATTCGTTTCTCTTAATTTTGCATTTTGTTTTTATTATTGGTACCAGGAAATAAAACCAGATAAATAATACCTGAAATAAGTTGGCCTTGGCTCACCGTCGGTGACACACTCCAGGTTGGCTTGATCTCCAATCGCAAATATATGCACTTTTGAAAGATTGTTTAGACAGACTGGTATATCTGAAATAAAAAAAAAGATATTAGGCAAATGAATGCAGCACTTCCATTATCCACAAATCTTTCATGGTTCCCGTTAGTTTTCCTGAATGAAAATTGTGTTCTCCGAACTCTCCCCGAAAATCAACGCCTCTAAACACAGAAATGTTAACAAGAAAATATTTCATGGTTCCAGTTAATTTTCCTGAATGAAAATGGTGTTCTCCAAACTATCCCAAAAAACTAACGCCCCTAAACACAAAAATGTTAGCAAGAAACACATCTCGCTGGTTTTAATTACCATAAACCTTCGATTTTTGGGATCCCAGATTTCTTTTTGGGAAATCTGAGGAAGTCCTTGAAATTTTTAGAATATTAGAACAGGGTGAATACTAGGGCTAGTCCCCTCAACACATTTTTGACTATTACCATGACCCTTTTCTTCTGTTAGATTGTAGCTATTTTGAAAAAACATTCTTTTTTTGTATCTATTTCTTTTCGTAAAAGGGTAGTTGAAACATATGTCAACCTATACAGTAAAAACTTGTTTAATTCAGAATAATAGTTTAAGCCTAAGTCCCCCCTCTTACTTAATACCTGCTTGCAGGCGTATCGGATTAACATTAAAGCGTAAGAAAAAAAAATAAAGTTAGACCATTACTCCTGGGCTTGGGCTCAATCAAAACTCATTTCCCATTGTTCTTATAGCTTTCAGCACTAGCCAACCACTGCTTCCTTTATCACTTCATTAAATACTGCTTTAAATGTTGCTCACGGATGTTGCACGTTTTTGGAAGCAAAACCATTAACGTTTAACTGAGTCAAAACTGGAAAAAAATAATTTAATCGTTTTTATAAATCTGTTAAAATATAAACAGCGAAAAATGTTGTTTTGTCACACGTATCAGACATTTCGCACTTCTGAGTTAATGGCTAAAAACCGCTTACTAGTTATTCTCAAAGGGAATATCAGCTGAGAAAAATAGATCAGGAGGTTCAAAATATGATTAAATATACTTTGCTCTGATGATGCTTCCTTTGAGAACAGCTTGGAAAACAATTTTTGGCGATTACCTCAGAAGCGTGAAATAGTCAAACTTTAGATTGTGACGATGCCAATCGCGTGATCGAAAGCAAAAACAAATTTTAATATTTCAGTTATGATTCTAGAACCAAATAGCGCAAGAAATAGCGCAAGAAATAGCCTAAAACCAAATAGCGCAAGAACTTCCAACAAAACCCAATAAAATAAACCAGAATACCAACAAAGTACGTTGATCAGGATGATCAGGATTGTTACCCGGTGAGAAAAAAAAAATCACTAGATTTTCGTTACTTTTGGGTGTATTTAGTGATTTTCTTCAATAATCTAGTGATTTATGAGCTGATTTAGTAATTTTATATTGGGAAATATAAAAGATCACTAGGAAAGTGATAAATCAATAAGAGTGGTAACCCTGCCATTAACGTGCAAAAACACAAAATAAATGAACATAGCCGCACATTAATTACTCAATATAAGCTTTGAACAACTAGGAGGCTTTTAACGGTTCAGCCTTTTTCATGTAAAACCTCTTGAATCTAACAGATGAAAAATGTCGTGTCTTTCAATCAGAAGTCGATATATCCATTAAAGACATAAACGGTAATAAAGCATATGGAGCATAGTAAAGAATTTACAACACTACCAGTGAAATCGCATGTTGCATGGGGCAACACAATGCCATACAAATATTGCGCAAGACAAAATGGTCTGTTTTTGTGCACTAAATCCTCATTTTAAAGCAAAAGGAATAAAACTAGCATACAAAAATCAGCTGGAAGGAAGTTTGAAACACAGGGAGGTATTGTCTATGCCTTTCCAATAAAACTCTACTAGTTTTTGCATCGTTACTTTTACTTTCTCCGAATTTGCTTTGCCTTCCAAAATAACAGAGCTTCGAGTTAGCTGAAGTTCTTTTTTGTATAGGGGGGGAGGAGGATGAGGGTATTTAAAAATTTATAGATTATTGCCTAGTGCCCTACCGCTAATTACTTATAGATCTTCGCAGGAGTTACTCATTTCTAAACAAAATACTTCTGACAAATCCTGTTTCTTTTTTGTCAATTTTAATTCACTTAGAAGTAAAACATTTTCAAAAAAAATTAAGGTAAGTTTTGGAATTTAATAGATTTCCCTTTTATGACTGTTTTTTTCTCTGTTTTAGTATTTGCAACTGGCAGTCCATTTTCCATTTCAACATTACCTAAAGCCTTAAACGCTTAAATCTCTAATTGAAGCGTTTATTGATATGTTTGTTTAAGAAACAAATGTGTCTAATTTCCAAGATGATTCGTAATAATCAAAATTCTATCAGTGCTGAATTCAGCACTGGTAAAATTCAGAAACTATTCCCTAGTGTCTCCAGAAAGAAGATGTGTGCCCCTAAAAGTCATGTTATCATCTTGCCTTGTAGGTATAGATCCAAATAAAGAAGAATTTTCCTCTTTTCCTCTTTTCCTCCTCTTTCCCTGAAGCCTTTTGCTGAATCTAGGTGGAAGCAGGGAGCAAGGTAAGCCTTGAAATCTATATGGTAGTAATAAAGTTCTAGGAATCGAAGCTTGACCCTCTGTCCCTGAGTAGCATAGTAAATCCGTCAGCGCACCTCAACCTGGTGAAGCGGTGTAAATATCGCTAAGCTTCACGCTGAGCAAGGTGATGACTAACGTACTACAGGGTAACCTTGAGGAGGGGCGTCCGCACCCCTTGAAGAAATTACAGCCCAGTAAACAATACAGCATTTTCAGTGAATTCTGATTAATGGATAGTTATTCTGGATTTGTCTGTTTTGGTGGGTGTTTTTTGGGTTGAAAAACCTCATTCTAGCTAATTTTTCTATTATGGGCTAACTCCCGTAGTAGCATAATATTTGTATGCATGGATGTGCAATCAGTCGGATATAATAGGCTTGGGATTGTCTGTGCAAGATTTCGAATCTTGTTGATAGAAGGGCAAAGCCAAGTGCTGAAAACCATGTTGTGACCAAGATGGGCCCAGGATTGCACAAAGCCTCCATTCGTACTGAAGATCCCACGGACTGCTTGCTGTCCCGCTCTGAGCCAGCTTAAGCGCTTCTGTGTCTTGAGCAGATGTGTTAGTCCCCGCCCTATACTGGTTTTGGGGCTATTGCTTTCCCTGAGGCCAAAATAGTTTAGTGATTAAAAAAAATGAAAATTGAAACTTGGATTTTTACAACGATAAAAAAACCATCGTATCGACATTTTGACTGACGAATTCAGACGATTCGGATTCGACTTATTTGGAGTTTCAGAAACGCATATCCCAGGGGTAGGAAACACGAAATTTGGTGAAATATAATTTATTTACTCAGAGAGAAAGGATCGTGTTCACAGACAGTTACTAGGGGTCATGATGAATAAGGAATCTGCTGTAAGGAGGCCTTATTTTGAGTAAATTTCGTAACTCAATTTCAGTCAAAGTTGGAATCCCCTTTGCTCCAATAGATCAGAAGTAAATCAACTATTTCAAATGAGCTTAAATGTGAAAATACCTTCTCTTTGTAAGCCTAGCGTAAATCTTGAAAAGACATTTCTTTGTTTAAGCATCGAACGACATTTTGAACCCATAATAAATATTTGAAGACCCAATCTAGAGCAGTTTTGTATAAAACAGAGAGGAATGTCCTAAAGTATTACGACGTTTCAAGCTGTAGAATAAAGGCCTCGAAATTCTGGAAAAACTACTTTTTTACAAAAAAGTTGGGAATCGGTTAAAAGGACGGAGTAAGGTCGCTCAGCGAACCAAAATCAAGTGCCAAATCGAATAAAATGTACGGATCAGAGACAAATCAGGGAAGTCTTAACTTTTACAGCTCGGAACTGAGTAAGTGTACTTTTCTTTAACTAGAATATAAGGCTACAACTAGTCTGTCTAAATTTCCTTTGAGCGTAATACTTAGATAAAGTGGTGAACCTGTGCAACATTTCTGTTGCTTGGTCCAACTTAAAGACCCTATTTGAATGAAGTTAACAATTAAAATACTTAGAGCCCCTTTGGCCCTAACTTCAGTTAGAGCAATATTTTTTCTTTGAAACTTGCCAATTGATTTGTTAAGGGTTTGAGTCTTACTGATAGTTTAAGGTAAACCTGGGATCCTTTCTGATTAATTAAGAGATACTTGATCTTATTAAAATAACTAGATTACAACAAAGGGCGGAGAGTACCCGGATAAATAACTTGAGATTCATGTTTGATTTTTATTCTGTTTTGTGATTGTTCTCATAGTCCCGTCTGTATATTTCCCTTTAGTTAAGGCTAAGTCTGTCTAAATAAAACACACCATTATTAAAGGATAAAATAATCTAAAATTTATTAAGGATAAGAACCCCAATGAGGTTCTTTCTAGAAGTATAAACATAAACTAAATTAAAATAAACCAAAATAAAGATAAATAAATATAAATAAAAATAAACTAAAATAAAACTTCGAGTGGCTTAAAATAGCCAAAAATAGCCTAGGTGGGAAAACCCTAAAACGAGGAGTAAAAGCCATAAGAGTTTTGCGCTCCCCCTTTGCAGCCTAGTGTCTCTTGGAATTTAAGCTTAGTATTAATAATATATCTCACACCCAGAAATTGGAATTCCCGGGACCCCAGTTTTGCGTAACCCCTAATTTAGATATAAAACTCTAGCACAATAGACCCAAGCCTTAAATAAATTAGATATGTGCAATTTATTCAGTTAGAATTTCTATAGCTCTAAAACTAAGATAATCCGTTTTTTTTTTTCGGTGAATCACACGTGGACAATAGAAGAACGAAATACACCCACACAATACAAGACCATTCAAATTTGAAGAGAACCACTGGAAAGATATTAAAATTAGAATTATCGTATAACGTCTCTCCTTTTTATTGAATTTACTATTGAATTTTAGTTGTCACCGGATTTTGAGTGCCGATTCTTACGAATTCCTTAGTTAAGCCCATCGCCCTGGCCACCCCCCTTTGTTCAGTTCAGGCTGGTTATAAGGGATACAAAGTGTTTGTAAGTCTTCAAAAGGATTTAAGTTATCTAAAGTGTTTATACGAAAGTGATCTAAAACGTTTACAATTGATCAAAAGCACTTATAGTCGTTCTAAAGCATTTATAAGTGTTCGAAAAGCGTTTACAAGTCATTAAAGTGTTTTAAATGATTTTGGTTGATTGTAAGTAATCTAGAATGCTTATAAGTGATCTCACGCTATAGATGTGCCTTTGAATTACAATTTTTTTAAAGCGCTTAAAGTGATCTAGAGCCTTTATAAAGATGTTTTAGTATGTACAAGTGTTTGAAGCCTATATCAGTTTTCTATTAGCGAATTTCAAAAGTTTCCCGCTGTGGCCCGTAAGAATTATCCAAGTTTCAAAGGATAAAAAAGGAATCTTCAACTACTTAGTTTTTGCGTATGGAGATCACACAGAGTCGCGCCTAACGGAGAATAGCCTCATCTCATTTGATGACAATTACCGCGAAGCATCTACAAAAACTGATAAAAATGTTGGAAGTGCGTTTAAAGAGGTTAACCAAAACCCGGACACTTATAAGACGGCTTCCAAAACTTTCGTGTCGCTGAAAGCAGTTTCTTCTGAACCATCTACCGCGGA
The DNA here is from genome assembly GCA_027921565.1 of Artemia sinica. Classification (NCBI taxonomy): domain Eukaryota; kingdom Metazoa; phylum Arthropoda; class Branchiopoda; order Anostraca; family Artemiidae; genus Artemia; species Artemia sinica. Next base: position 10,711,411 of record CM051267.1, on the reverse strand, counting down.
TTTGCTAGCTAAAATAGTCGCAACTGAGGAAGAAATCGCTAAGACAAAAGAATCAATGATGAGCGCGATTACTAAGCAAGTTCAAGATAAATGCGGAAACGACCGAACTCTGAAAACTTCTGTTGAGACTATCGTGAGTGAAATATACTCGTCAGTGTCGCTTGAGTTTAATCCGAAGCTAGAGCAATTGTTGGGATCAGTAAAGAATATCAAAGGACTGATTGAAAATTTAGAGAACCGAATTGCAAAATTAGAAGTGAAAATTGATGATTATAAGCAAGAAAAACAGCTTGGAACTCTAGTTTTTCACAGTATTAAGCAGCAGCCGGGTGTTGACTTGAAGTCGACCATTCTGAATATAGCCTCGCCAAAGCTGGGGCTTTCCGGTATCTCTGATTGTGATTTTGCTATGGTTTACACGTCGAAATTGAATAATCCAGGGTCGGCAAACGATAAAGTTGCACCAGTGTTCGTGAGATTTTCTACCTGTGAGACGGCCCGTAAAGTGTTTGCGAGTAAATCAAAATTGGCTGGTTCGAAAATCTTTTTGTCTGAGTCTCTAACCAAGCGCCGTCGTGATATCCTGAGTGCTGCGAGAGACAAGTTTGGCGTGAAATTTGTATGGTCAGATCGTGGCCAGGTTCTCGCAATACTTCCGGGTGAGCGAGCTGCTGGTCGGATTAACTCGCTTTCAGATTGCATTTAGTTTGTTGTTTATGAGTAGTTTGGTAGTGTTTATCTCGTTAAGATGTTCTATATTGCTCTTTATTTATATTTTTATTTTGTTGGTTATTTTTTTGATTTCTTATGAGTATAAATATCGTCCCGTTTGAGCGCTGAAAAGGGATGAATTATAGGATTCTTTTTTGCATAAGTTGATATGAGTAGTAGTTTACGTGGAAGATTGAGTGATTTGCAAAATAATCCATTTAATGTTGATGATTATTTGTTGAGGGATATTTGAAATGATGGGTCGCAAATTAGTTTTCGTCCATCTCTTGATAGTAAATATCGCCAGTTATCAGCTTTGGAGGAGTTAGACCGGTCTGGATTTCATGCATGTACATGGAATTGTCATTTAACGTCTTCTTACCATGAGATTTTTGATTTTATTTCCCGATCTAATAATTTACATATAATGGCATTATGTGAAACATTTTTGGGTCATGATACCCTTCTCTCGTTATTTAACTTTCCAGGTTATGAACTGATTGCTCGAAGTCGATCATCAATGGGACGTGGAGGCCTGGCTTTCATTGTCCGACAGGATTTGAATTGTAAAATTAGAAAGGATTTGGACATTTGGAAGGAGGGTAAGATAGAAACCCTTAGTATAGAAATTCAGTTTGAAAATCGAGCTTGTATTTTTACTGTTGTATATAAGCCACAAAGTGCATCATTTGAAGAGTTTGCTGAAGGATTTGAATGTCTTGCTGCAAAGGTAAATAGATCTAGTCAAGAGTTTATATGTATGGGAGACTTTAATTTTGATTTGTTAAATATGCGTGGACCAAATTTTGATTTTTTGAGCCTGATGATGTCAAATGATTTATACCCGACCGTGAGCATTCCAACGAGAATCACGGACCATTCGGAAACGCTCATCGATAATGTGTTTGTGTCTTCAGCGATACAAAGTAAAGCGTGCTGCTCTGTTGTTATAAGCCCAGCCTCCGACCATCTTCCGGTTGTATTGCATCTGAATTCTGAAGTGAAGAAAAATAACAGAAAGAATAAAATACCAATGCGTGAACTGAAGCCAGTTAATCTGAAAAAATTTGAAGAACAAATTAGTGTTATTAACTGGGAAACAGTACTGAATGAAGATCATCCGTCGGAAGCATTTGAAAAGTTTAACCAAATAGTGTCGAATATTTATGATAGCACGTGTCCGCTTAAAGAAACAAACCCCAGAAAGAATAAACCGAGAAAACCATGGTGTGATGATGAGCTTCTTGATCTGTTTAATATGAGAAATCAGGCGTGTGAGGAGCATCTGAATCATCCGCAGAATAATGAGCTCCATGTGATGTATGAACAGCTAAGGAATAGGGAAAATGCCCTAAGAAGGAAAAAAAGAAGGCATATTTTACAAATGTCTTTGAAGAAAGTAAAGGTAACCCCAAAGCAACATGGCAATTTGTGAATGATCTTCTAAAAGGTCCTATGAAGCCATCAGAGCCTAAAATTGTGCTAAATAATAGGACCTTGGAAGAAACTGAGGAAATCTGCAACACATTTGGACAATATTTCTCTGAAATTGGCTGCAAGATTCAAGAATAAGCAAGGAACTCCCATATTTTTGAATCAAGTAGTTTTGTGGATGAACGAGGAAGAGGTTTCGAAATGAATTTCCAGCCTTGTACTGAAGAGGAGATACGCAAAATTGTTAGCACGATTAAGTCGAACAGTGCAGGAGTTGGTGGAATGAGCCTTAGAACGCTCAAGTCGGTTCTGGTTTATTTGCTTCCTGTCCTCGTATACCTTATCAATATTTCTATGGAAAAGGGGATGTTTCCTAGTGCGCTTAAAATAGCTAAAGTTGTACCGTTGCAAAAAGGTGGAGTCAAAACTGACATATCTAATTGGAGACCAATATCAATTCTCCCGATTTATTCAAAAATTTATGAAAAGATTGTTCATCACTGGCTTTACGAGTATCTGATGAAAATTGGTGTTTTACACGATGGTCAATTTGGCTTCCGGAAAGGACATTCGACGACGCAGGCAGTCCAGCATCTTCTGGAAATTATTAACTCAGCACTTGAGAATGGCGAGCAGTGCATGGGCGTTTTTATTGATTTTAGAAAGGCTTTCGACACTGTTGATTTTAAGATTTAATTGGAAAGGCTGTGTTATTTAGGCATAAAGGGTAGTGTTTTAAATTGGTTTGAATCGTATTTAAGTGAAAGGAAGCTACGAGTGACTTTGAGTAACAAATCTTCTCAGCCGTTTCCCATAAAGTGCGGTGTTCCACAGGGCTCAGTTCTTGGTCCTCTCCTGTACCAGATATTCGTAGACACAATGAGATTCTACATTCCCGGAGCTTCAGTTACTTCGTTTGCTGACGACACGGCTTTAGTGATTGCAGCAAAGTCGCTGCAAGAGCTCTTGTTCAAGGCGAATAAGGCGCTGGATGGCCTACATGAATTTGTTTGTGCTAGCCTACTTAGCGTCAATGCATTAAAAACTAATTTTATGATGTTTACGAGGACTGGTTCTGCTCCCACTCTCCCTGGTGTCATTATTTACAATGGCCTACCGCTCTCACAAGTCGAAGAGATCCGATATCTGGGATTCATCCTGGATCGAAACTTGAGTTGGAGAAAACACGACTTGAGTTGAGTTGGAGTCCACTTGAGTTGGAGAAAGCTGGCGCGAGGCTTTGGAGTTCTGAACCGTTTTCAAAATTTTTTACCTTTGAAAATTCTGCTTTTATTGTATTTTTATTCATAGCGCCTTATATAAATTATTGTTGTTTGATTTGGGCGGGTAATTTTAGTTGCAATTTTAGAAGAGTTGAAGTTCTGCAGAATAAGGCTATAAGGTTGATTGGAAGGTATGATCGTGGTATTGATAGCACTGAATCACTTTTTAGAAAGTTTAAAATTTTAAAGGTTGGTGAAATAAGGGATTATCAAATTGGAGTATTTGTATTTCAGTATCTGAATGGTCTTGCACCGGATTTTTTTTATGAATATTTTAAAGCCTAATTCGTTTTATCACGATTATTCGACTAGGAGTGCGGATAGTCTTGCATCTGAGCCACGGAACACAACGAGAGCGAGTCAAGTGACCAGACACATGGGCCCGTCAGTTTGGAATTCGTTCCCAGATTCTGTTCGCCAAGCTGAAAGTGTGCCGCAACTTAAAACCCGTAGTAAAAATCATTTCTCTTCAGGAATTTGGTAGTGTTAAAGGTTCGAGAGAAGGCTTTTTTTTTATATATTTTGTGCCATTATATATTTATCATTAGTTTGAGTTATTATTATTCTTATCCCCTTTTTTCATTTTATTTGGTTTGTTGAATTGGCATGCATGATATCCAACCGGTCGCTTTTTCAAGCATCTTCTTGCTTTAGTGCGACTTGTTGTCACATTGAGTTGTTTTTTTGTTAATAAAAATGGTTGAACCTGAACCTGAACCTGAAAACATTAAAACATTTTTTTTTCAATAAAGTACAAATTATATTCTGGCTTTTAGAAAGCATAGGGTCTAGAACCCTACTCAGATTAATTTCTGCCCGTTTTGAGTTTGACTTATTTTAATATTTTCTTTCAAATGTTTTCAAAAAATTCTTTTAAATGTTTTCACTCAAACTTCAAACTGACAATGCAATTTTTTTTCAGTAAATTCATTTGACTTTTTTTCAATAAAGTACAAATTATACTCTGGCTGTTAGAAAGCAGAGGGTTTAGAACCCTACTCATATTTCTGCTCGTTTTGAGTTAGACTTATTTTAATTTCTGTTTGTTTTGGATTTCATTTATTTACTGATACTGATTTATAGTAGTTGTATTCTTGATAGATTATTTGATGCTATTTCTGTTCATTTTGGTTTGATAGTGTTCTTTCCTTTTTTTGAAAAACTTATTTTGTGCAAAATTTTTTTTTTGATTAATTTCTGTTCTTTTTATATTGACATAATCTTTTCATGGAGAAAGACTGAGCCTCTTCTGAAGTTAAACAACCATCCCTTCCAGAAAAACCTTAAATAACCTCTGTGCATAACTTACAACCATTGCCCCTAATCTAAAAGAAAGGGCACTAGCCCTTTCAATTTCCAATCGAAGGAGCCCTTTTTGAAGTTTCTACAACATTGCTTTCTATAAAAGCCTTATATTCCCCTAGGGCATAACTTACAACCCTAGACCTGAAGACTGTGGGGGGAGGGGTGTCGGCATCCTTAAAGACCTAATTTCCAAAACTTTCAACTACGTTGAACAAAATGGCTATCTAAAAATTTTGATTTAATGTGTTTGGGGATAAGGTGGGTGTGAGAGGTGGGTCACTTTCAACTATTAAAAGGGGCACAAGCCCTTTTTCAAGTTTCTACAACAAAGTTTTCAATAAAAACCTTATATGTCCCCCCAGGGCATAACTTATAACCCTTGCCCTGAAGACTTTGGGGAGTATCTTGCTCAAAGATATAATTTCCAGAACTTTCAACTGCGTTGCACAAAATGGCTTTCACAAAATTTTGATTGGATGTGTTTGGGAAAATGATGGGCGTGGAAGGAGTGTTAGTTGTCTTCCAATCACTTTCGACAATTAAAAAGGGCACTGGCCATTTTAATTTTCAATCAAATGGGCTCTTTTGAAGTTTCTACGATAACACTTTCTATAATAACCTTATGTCCCCCCAGGGCATAACTTACAACCCTTGCCCTTAGGGCTGTAGGGGGGGGGTTTCATTCTCAAAGACCTAATTTCCAGAACTTTCAACTACGTTGAACAAAATAGCTATCTTGAAATTTTTAGTGGATGTGTTTTTGGGAAAAGGTGGATGTGGAAGGGGGGTTAGTGGCCTTCCAATCACTTTCGACTATTAAAAAGGGCACTAGCCTTTTAAATTTCCAATCGAATGAGCCCTTTTTGAAGTTTCTACGACAAAACTTTCTATAAAAACTTTATATGTCCCCAGGGCATAACTTACAACCCTTGCCCTGAGGGCTGTGGGGGGAATGTCTTCCTCAAAAACATAATTTCTATTTGGGAATCAACTACATTTAACAAAATGGCTGTCTCAAAATTTTGATTGGATATGTTTAGGGATATGGTGGGCGTGGGAGAGGTGTTAGTTGCCTTCCAATCTCTTTCGACAATTAAAAAAGGTACTAGCCATTCCAATTTCCAATCGAATGAGCCCTTATCGAAGTTTCTACGACAACTCCTTCGATACGAAGTGCCCTGGTCTAAGGAAAAAAAAATACATTGTACCAACATCGTTCTTTACTTAGGCAGCGCGATTGCGCTACCTATGATTGGATTATTAAGCAAGACCAATTTCTAACAGCAATTTCTGCTAAGCTTCAAACCTTGGTTTTATTTTTTTAAGTTTTGAATTGTTGTAATCCCTTGTTAAAATATATACTAATATTTTTGCAATTACCGGTTTTTTGTTCTTTAGGTAATTTAATGTCTTTTCATGCTGCCGTCTATTCAAAGACATTCTATTTTTACAGGTTTTTTTTTCCAAGATTAAGGTTTTTAATAAATCGAAATCGAATATATACTTATTGCTCACTTATAAAGATAGTATAATTTGAATTTTACTTACAAATTTAATCTATAGAGAGGGCCCCGCAAACAAAATTCCACTCGGACACCACACCTAGTCGATCCGGACCGGGAAGGGGCTCATTCAAACGAAAATTAAAAGTTCTATAGCCGGTTTTAAGAGTCAAAAGTCACTGGAGGGCCAAAAGCCTCCCTCCCTCGTTCGTTTGTCACCAAAAATATTCAATCAAAAATTTGAGATAGTCATCTTGTTCATAATAGTTGAAAGTTTCAATAGCACCGTCTTTAGAGAGGACAAGGCCCCCACTTATTTGAAAAGGGAACATATTTGACCTTTTCTGTCCAAAGGGCCAAGGGCATTCAGGTGCAGCTTTCATGGAATGTTGAGGGGAGTGTCAAACCAAATGAAAACACACTACGTGCATGCTGGTAGTCAAAAGAGCGTATCCAAGGAATGACTTAGAGTATTATTTGGGAACTTCCAGGGAATGAGGAGGGGAATGGTCAGTTGACCGAAAACAATATGTGCATGCTCCTAATATTACTACTGCTAGCACTACTACTACTACTACTACTATTGCTAATACTACTAATACTGCTACTACCACTACTACAACTACTACTACTACTACTATTACTACTACTACTCCTACTCTTACCACCACCACTACGGTTTGGCTACTACAACTATTATTTCTATTGTGACTACTATGAAGACTGCGGATATTAAGGTGAAATTTTCAGCAAATATTGAGGGGAAACTTGAAAGAAATCAAAACCCACTCTGAGTATGTAGGTGTTAAAAGGGCTTATCTCAGGACTGGTTTAGGGTAATAAGTTAGAACTTTCAGTGAATGATTAGGGGAACGATCAATCAATGAAAATAAAACATGTACACGTTACTACTACTACAAAATCAAAACACACAATTCGTATATCGGTTGTCAAAGGGGCTTATCAGCAATATCTCAGGAACGACTTAGCGCACTAAGTTGAAACTTCTAGGACATAATAAGGGGCATGTTCAACTGGCCAAAACGCAGTATGTGCATACCACTACTGCTACTAATACTGTTGTTGCTACTTATTAACACAGCTATTAGTACCACCATTCCTAAAACAACTATTATGACTCTTACTTCTACTAAGGCCATGGGTATGAAGGTAAGAATTTCATGGAAAATTGTGGGGAAAGTTGAACTAAATCAAACCACACTCTGTGTATTCAGGTTATCAAAAGGGCACATCTCAGGAATGGCGGAGGGTTTTAAGTTGGAACTTTCAGGGAATGATGAGGTGAATGATCAATTGAGGAAAAGGCAGTACGTGCAAGCTAATACCACTACTACTGCTACCACTACTAATAGCACTATTACTAGACTACTACTACAACTATTAATTCTATTGCACATCCTGTCAGGCTAGGGGTAATAAGGTAATATTTTCTGGTAAAGTTGATGACTTTAGATTTCACAAATGAGTATACGAGGACCAATACGGGACAATATGGCTTCCCTGTGAATAAAACCAAAAGGATAATGTGATTGGCCCACGACAATTCGTCCCAGACGCGAACCAATGACATTAAAAAATACTTTCTTACCAGGAAAGCCTAGGAAAATAATTTATCTTTTCCTTTAAAAATCACTAGGAAAAAAGTTGTTCTATTTAGCTATTAATTTCTGCTGATGTTTTGATGCAGTAGATTTGAAATATTAACAATAATATTATCATTCCGTTCAAGCAAATCTTCAGTATAGCACAAATGATATGAATAGTTCTCAAGTTAATTTAAAAGTTCTGAATATGTTTGCTGCTAGGCTACTCCCATGTCAAGTAAATTATTTGAATCGTTTCAAACTTCGTATAAACTTTTCGTATGTTCGTCTTCCAGAAATTACTTAAGTGACTGAAATAAGTTGCTAAAGATATAAGTAGGGTTAGAGAAAGAGGGAATAAAAATCATTCCATTCTTTTCCACTACATCTGCATTCTGGAAAGTGTGACAAGAATCTAAAACATTATTTGCCTTAGCTTGATAAAAATAAACAATAAAACAGATCAATGCCCAGAGAAATAAATTAAAACTGCTTTACGGTTATGTAGAAGAAAAAAAGAGGCTCAATTTGAAAGAAGAAGAGAGTTTTTAATTAAAAAAAAAGAATAAAAACAGTAATTAGAACAAATTACATTTATTCTAAGGGGTATTGACCAATTATATAAGACAAAAGAAATATTTAAATCAAGAAAAATTAAGGAAGGACAAGTTTGAAAGTCGATATTCTAAATAAAAAGAAAATTTCATAAACTGAGAAACTTTAGTAATAATTGGATTTAAAAATTTTTAATACTGAACGATCCATTATTTTCAAATATCATTTGAACTATCATTCCAAACAAAATACGTTCTCGGATTAGAAAATCATCTCATTTAAAGCTGTAAATATGGCCTTTTCTTATATGCTTTATTGACTGTAGAGCGAGGGTTTTAAAAATATTATTTAGCATTGCATAGTATTTTTCGAACCGGTCAAGTAGTAACCTAGTGCTCAAAATGCTATGATTGAACTTAGTATTTCCTAGTAAAACAATTAAATATTTAAAGGTTTCTACTTCCATCCTGAAAACCATATTGGGATGAGAAAAAGTCTGTGGAATTTGTTCTTAGTCCCGTATACCCCCCCCCCCCCCCCATATAAGGTAAGGCACTGGAAAGACGCTCAATCAATTTTTTCTCAAGCTTTTATATTGAAAAAAAGTCTTGCTTTTTTCGTTGGAAAAATAACATGATTGAAATCTGAAAATTTAAACTGATTTATGAGGTATATTTTATGTATAATATATATTGAACAAATATGTGTTGAATGTAAATTATGCTTTTAAATTTATAATTATAATACAATTTAATAATAGTAATATATATTTCAAAAATAAATTAAAATTAGTTTACGATTTAATCAGTATTTGGATAGTATAAGAGAAATGAAGAAATTATTACTTTAGCGAAGCATTCCACAAAAATTTTCCCCCAACTCATCATCCTAGAGAACTTAACGTTAAATTCTCTCGAAAAATATTAGCTTTAGAACAATGCAGATAAAGTGTATGTTAAGTTTCAATATATTACCGTTAATTTTTAGTATATGAACCATTAAAAAAGTAGTGGGAAGGAACGCCAAGATGATGACAGTTTTATTTCCAGGTTACAACTACAAACCCTTAAAAGCTAGTCCTATCTAAGACTAATTAAACAGTTCATGATAACGAACTTTAAGTAAGGAGCTACTCGTACTAATAGTAACCGAAAATCTAAAACCAGAGTTTTGATAACAATATATACAGGAAAAGAACCAGCTTTTTATGGGAATTCTAAATATGTAGCATTCTTTAGGTTCAAAGTTATCTGTGAAAAACTACGAGCTTGAGAAAATTTGCCCTATTTTCAGAAAAGGAACAACCTCTTTAGGGTGAGTGGTCTGAATGAAAATTAGACCGTTAAATTGGCCGTATCAAAGAACCCTACTGCCGATGTTTCAAACTCCCATCTACGAAAATACATAATCTTTTTTTTTTCTTCGTGACGAGCGATTACAGATGTATTTTTTTTTTTTTTTTTTTTTTTTTGTATTTTGTCACGGGTTATTGCATTGGACTAGCGATAACCGATAAATAACCGAAGCGATAACCGTCTGAGAAAACCGATAGGAGGATCATTTGAACGGAAATTAAAACTTCTTGTGCCCCGTTTAGGTAACAAAAAATTATGTGCCATTGCAAAGTTGTGGCTCTGCTTTTTTGCGGCATAAAGCAGCACATTTACCCTAAAGACGGGGAAAGGGGCAAGGAAATCTTGAGACAGCTGATCAATTTAAAATTATCGAACAGCTGTATACTGAGCTTCACAGTTTCAGAAGCATTAATTCCGTGTAGATGCACGTAGTCCATGCAAAATAAACGGTCAATGTAGGCATTTATTAAAAATTCCAAATTAAACTATTTTAATATATTTGCAGGTTGACACAATCATGTATACGTTGACACATGTATATGTTCGGAACAGCAATTAGAAAGGAGGGCCGGTGGATTTTAGTTTAGTAAAAAGGGTTCTGCCTGAAGCCTCAGAAAATGTATTTTTTATGCCAAAAATACCCATTTCTACCTCAGCCTTCACATAAATACATAAGGATATTTAGAAGGAGAGTGGGGAGGGGGCTAAAAATTAATGTATAATCTATCTTAAATCCCAGGAATATTTTTGAACTGTGTGCTAAACTATTTAAATTTCTGTCAAAAGAAGTGGTCCCAAACGTCCCGTTAGGACGGACAACACGTAAGTAATTAATTAGTTTAGCTGTCGAGATAACACAGTAGTATTTTGCCACGTAGTAGGTCCTTGGTATTAAGACCGTACCAGACACCGATTTTTTTTACAGGAATATAAATATTAATTATATTTAAGGAATAATAGTTCTAAAAAAAACTGGTCTTTCAAAAGTGTTTCTCCAGGGATAATAAAATAGGAATAATGCCCCTAAGCGGTGCTAAGCACGTACCCAAATGGAGAGTTGGGCTTCTGGTTTTTGACCATTTTTTTTCAAAAGACCCAAGGCTGGACAACTTTTCTTCCCAGAAGACTGTAAAGACTACAACAAAATACGACATACTCCTGTGGGGTAGAATTATTTACTGCAGTATGCTGCTAATGAATAATTATGACTGGTAATTTAGAGTTGCTAGAGTGAAGAACTACACAAATTTAGTTTTTTTCGTTATATTATGGCTATGAAAGATCTTAAAATAAAAGTTTTTTTGTAGTTGACACCATTTCCCCCAATCCAATTTTTTTTGTAGTCCTGAGCGTCAACTTAGGTTGCTATTGCACATCGTCTAAAGAGTAAAAGATTTCAAATAAACTTTCAAATGGGGATACATCCATTTATTTATACAGTGAAAATACAGGTACAAAAGTCCAGATATTTCGGTCACATATACAGTGACATCTTCAGTAGAAATACTAAAATAATAAAATTGAAACTAGCATATTTATATACAACTAAATAAATAACTTTTCGGGTCATTACAAAAAATAATGAAGACACGGAAGAAGAAGACACGGAAGGCTTTACCACTTTCATTGGAAATATGTTTTACATTTGGGCAGGATTAAAGAAAAAAATTTACATCAAGAACTTTGAATGAACTTCTTCAATGAACTCTCTCTGAAAATAATCCAGTGAATAATCTGGAAGTTCATTATTTTGTTTAATGACCCGAAAAGTTATTTATTTAGTTGTATATAAATATGCTAGTTTCAATTTTATTATTTTAGTATTTCTACTGAAGACGGTCACTGTATATGTAACCGAAATATCTGGACTTCTGTATCTGTATTTTCACTGTCTAAATAAATGGATTTATCCCCATTTGAAAGTTTATTTGTTCGTCTTAGAACGGCAGTGTGGTCTAAGAAAACAACACCTAATTTAAAGGTGTTATGTCGAAAAAAAGTAAAAGATTTCTGTATAGTATGTTGATCTTTTAGGGGAAAATAGGAGTTAATAAGACTTACATTGTAAGTTTAGTAAAACTGGCACACTTTCTGAGCCTCCTTCTTCATTCCAAGCCGCACATGTATATTTTCCTCCTTGACTCCGGCTAATTTTCTGGAGAACTAAGCTTCGGTCATTAATTATAACACCTCTGTTGACATTCTGACTTACTCGTTGACCCTAAAAGATTACAATACGAAAATGACAGCCACTTAAAAGTGGATTATCTCTTAACAAAAGGATGAGAAAATACATAGCAGTTGCTTAGAAAAAGCTGAGCGATTACTATTTTCTCTTTCAAGATGTTTACCAACGAGCAATAAGAGCAGCAAAAATGCCCTTGGAAACACTAATGTAATAAGAAGTAAAGCAGCAAATGTTTTGCCATTTAGTCAGCTGAAAATATAGCTGTCGTATCCGCAAAAAATTGAAGGATTTCTAAGTTATTTACTAGAAGTAAGAGTTAACGTATGACCTTCACAGGGAAGGAAAGGGAAATTTTAAATCATCGATGGCTCTATGAAGAATGACATAATGGGAGATTGTTTTGTTGGGTAAATTTTACTTTTTGGTACATGGCTCTGTGGCTCGATGGATAATGACGTAATGGGAGGCTGTTTTGTTGATTTGTTTGGTGCATGTGAAGGGCACTGAAATAGACCTGACCCCCACTCTCTAGGCTATACTGAAAGAAAGGTTGAGGTGGCTAGGGCACATTGTGCGGATGAAGGATGACAGATTGCCCAAGATTGTTCTTTTTGGCCAACCGTCTAGGGCTAAATGGAAAGCAGGTCGTCCTCGTCTGGGGTGGGAGGACGTCATAAAGAAAGATTTAAAGGAAATGGGAACTTCGTGGGCGGGTGTAAAAAGGGATGCTTTGAATATATTGGGGAGGAGGAGGACCGTGCGTAGCTGTGTTGGCCTCAGGCGGCTTGGTGCTGCGGTGAGTTGTTAGTTGTTAGTAGTAGTAGTAGTGAACCATTGCTACGATTCTTTATATACATGTGTACATCCCTGATTGAATTACGATGTTAGGACAAAAGAAATGTGGGACTCCCCAAAAATAGATTGTGCATCGAAAATCTGAAGAAGGTGCATAAAAATTCCCCAGGTTGAAGTTTGTTATAAAAAAAAAAAATAGAAAACTCTATATTGACATTGTGTACTTCTAATAATGGTTCTCCAATGATAATTAAAAAAACAAAACAAGTTTTTTCAAGCGAAAGTAAGAAGCAACACAAAAACTTCAATTGAACATAAATCATTTTATGTATGAGGGGAGTTGCCCCCTCCTCAATACCCCGCTCTTCGCGTTATAGTCATTTAATACCTATATACTTTCAGTACAAAAGCTTTTGATCAGAGGCAACGCTATAATGTTGCCTATAGTCAAACAGTTCGTGGTAACAAACTGTAAGTAAGGAGCGACCCGCCTCAATAGTAACCGAAACTCTAAAAAATGGATTTTTTAAACCAATAGATACATCAAAAGAATCAGATTTTTATGTTGAGTTCAAATATATAAGTTTCATCAAGTTTAGTCCTACCCATCAAAAGTTTATGCCTGAGAATATTTGCCTGATTTTCGAAAAAAGAGGGAAACACCCCCTAAAATATATAGAAACTTAATGAAAATCAGACCATCAGATTCAACGTATCAGAGAACCATGCTGTAGAGGTTTCAAGCTCCTATCTGCAAAAATGTGGAATTTTGTATGTTTTGCCAGAAAAAAGATCACAGATGCGTGTTTATTTGTTTTTTTTCCAAGGGTGATCGTATCGACCCAGTGGTCCTAGAAATATCACAGGAGGGCTCGTTCGAACGGACATTAAAATTTCTAGTGGCCTTTTTAAGTCACAAAAAAATGGAGGACAACTAGGCCCCCTCCCACGCTAATTTTTTCCTAAAGTCACCTGATCAAAATTTTGAGATAGCCATTTTGTTCAACATGGTCGAAAATATAATAACTATGTCTTTTATGATGACTTAATCCCCCACAGTCCCCAGGGGAAGGGCTGAAAGCTATGAACTTTAGCCAATGTTTACCTATAGTATTGGTTAATGGGAAATAAACAGACGTTTTCAGGAGGGATTTTTTTGGTAATTGGGGGAGGGTCAGGATTTACGCGGGAGGATCTTTTCATGGAGGAAGTTTTCATGGGGGAAGGGAGATTGCTATGAAGGGGCGCCAGATTTCCCAGCATTATTTAAAAACAATCAGAAATTAAATTTAAAAACAACTATTTTTTCAAATGAAAGTAAGGAGCAACATCAAAACTTAAAACGAACAGACATTATTACGTATATGATCTGGGTCTGTCCCCTAGTCAATACCTCGCTCTTTAAGCCAAAGATTTTTTAGTACTTTCATTACAACTATTTATTCTAATTAACGACCTTTGTGATTAAGAAGTCATTTTTAAAGAATTGGAACAAAATTTGAACTTTAGCGTAAAGAGTGAGGTATTTACTAGGGGGTGAAGCCCCTAATACACGTTTAAAAATATATGAATATAGAAGTTCGTTACGTAAGTTAATTTGTAAGTTACGTATATTTATTACTAATAAAAGTGTTCATAAATAAAATTAAATAACTTTCGAGAAAGCCATTTAACCAAATAAAAGTAAAATGAATATGCACATTTTGTTTTAATTATTCATGTACGGTGAGCCAAAATAAAAACCTGCAACATTCAAAAACTTAATAAAAAAATAATTTTTTTTAACTGAAAGTAAGGAGCGATATTTAAACTTAAAACGAACAGAAATTAAACGCTAAAGTCAGACTCTTTCTCACAACTTTTTTTAAAAACAATAAAACAATTTAGCGTAAAGAGCGAGGCGTTGAGGAGGAGACAGGCCCTTTCTTATACGGAATAATTTCTGTTCGTTTTAAGTTTTAATGTCGCTCCTTACGTTCAGTTAAAAAAACTTGTTTTTTATTTTATTTTAAAGGCTATAAAGCTACATTGTTCAATATTTATATTTGTCCTTGAGGCATTTCTATGGAAGGAGTGGCCGTTTAAACTTCGGAAGGGGGGTGGGTCATCCGATTGGAAATTGAAAGTTCTAATGCCCTTTTTAAGAGTCAAAAGTTATCTGAGGGCAACAAACCCCCACCCTCTTTTCCCCAAATGCTTCTGATAAATGTTTTAAGATAGTCATTTTATTAAAACTTATGCAAAGATCAGATAGAAAAAACTTCAGGGTCAACATAATCCCCTAGAGCCCGGTAGCAAGGTTCGTAAGCTATGCTCCAGGGACATTAAGGTTTTTATGGAAGATTTGGTCATATAAACTTCAGAGGCGGTTTATTTGATTAGAAATTGAAAATTCTAGTTCCCTTATTTGGAGTCAAAAGTGATAAAAGGGCAACTATACCCCCACCCCTCCTGGACCCTCTTTTCCTCAAATACATCCCATAAAAATTTTGAGATAGCCATTTGGTTCAAAATAGTCCTAAGATAAGATAGCAGCGACTTCAATGTCAACACGATTCCCCATAGCCCTGGGGCAAGCACTGTATGTTATTCCCAGAGGGCATATGAGGTTTTTATTGAATGGGTGGTCGTATAAACTTTGGGGGGACTCATAAGATAAGAAATCAAAACTATAGTTCCTCCACATATAGGAGCGGACCTCTGGGCCTCATTGGCCCAACTCTTCCCACAAGAGATTAACGAAGTTTTATTTTAAAACTCATTGGAGCTGACCTCTGACCCCCATGGCCCAACCCCCCTCCCCCAACAAAATATAGATGATATTTGTTTCCAAATATTATTCGACTTGACCCCGGACCCTTAAAAGCCAGATCCCATATCCCCCCCCAAATAAAAAAGATATTAATGATATTTATTCCAAAATTTATGAGAATTGACCCATGGCCCTCCGTGGCTGAACCCCCCTGAAATTTTTTTAACGATATTTTGGTACACAAGTTATGGGAGCCGACCCCCTGGCACTCCAAGGCCCGAGAAAATTTTGAGATTTTAAGAAATCTCTTTCCAATTTATAATTATTATTATTATAACCTGGGTCTAGCCAAGCCAATGGCCTTCAGAGGTAATTAAACCCGATAAACTTTCGCGTAAACTTTCGTGTCCAATCTTTCTTAGAACTATTGAATTTACCTTAGTTTGTTTGGCAAGTAAGGGGGGATACACGTCTTATATAGAGATACAATGATAATGGAAGTCAGTAGGGGTTATAGCTTTGCTGAAGCTAAGCTTCTTGCATGCTTGTAGAATGTAAGTCTAATATGCTCCTTGCTTATTCCTACTTGTATTATTTTAAATCCTAGTAAAAGGGTATAGGCCTATACCCCAATTTTTTAATAATATTAATACGGTAGATTCTTTCAAACGGGAACGTGTTAGCCTTATCATATTAGTTTGAATGCCTGCTTTTCTTTAATAATTAATTAAAAAAAAACTTTTTCCACAAAATAAGCTTTTCAAAAAAAAGTAAAGAATTCCATTAAACTAAATATGGGCAAAAAAAAACAAATAACCTACCAGGCTTGAAACTACCACAAATCAGCATCGATAAATAAATGAAACCCAAAACGAACAGAAATTACAATCGATAACCGAGTCAAACTCAAAACGAGCAGAAATTAACATGAGCAGGGCTCAAAACCCCTATGCCTTCCCAAGGCCAGAACATAAGTTGCACTCTTCTGAAAAAATATAAATGTTTTTACTTTCATAACTTTAATGAATCAAATAACATTAACATTTTGATTACTAAATATCAGTATATGTATATTAAACTGACAATCCACATTTATTTGTATTTTTTTCAGTAAAGTGCAAATTATGTTCTGGTCTTTGAAGGAATAGGGGTTTTGAGCCCTACTCATGTTAATTTCTGCTCGTTCTGAGTTTGACTCGGTCATCTTTTATAGATAATATAGATAGAATTTTACAGATAAATATAGATATGCTATTTATAGATAATATAGATATGCTAATATATCTATTTATAGATATAAGTAGAGATGCCTTATTGAGTCCGACGAGTACACCTTATATGGGCATAGAACCACGTGTTTTAGGGTTTTTGTCAGTGAGAATTTGAAAAAACAGGAATTTTGTCACATTTTTGTATGGTTTTATGGACTTTCTCAGTGAGAATGAAAAAACAGGAAGTTTGTCACATTTATGTCTGTTTTTATGGATGTTTATGTGTGTTGATTATTTGACGGTTTAATGGACTTTGTCAGTGAGAATGGAAAAACAGGAACTTTGTCACTTCCTTCTTGTTGTTGTTTAAGCCAGATGTTATGAGTTTCCGGGAGATCGCGTGTTTGTTATTGTTGTTCAAGCCAGATGTTATGAGTTCCCGGGAAACAGTTAATTAATGTCTGACAGATGACGTCAACTTAATTAATGTCCTTGCATTTCCAAAGAGAATTGTCACCGAGAAACAGTTAGATCACACATGATGTCATGATTGATTGATTGACACGAAAGGGGAATTAATTTGTTGTTCTAAAGAGAATTGATTCACGAAAGGGGAATTAATTTGGAGTTCTAACAAGAGAATCGTTTCCGAGGCAGATGTTTTGATCTTAGCGCGCGAAAAGGTTTCCAAATAATTTGAAATGCATTAGCGCAGAGATGCCAAACAAAAGGAACATGCTGAATTACGTTTAGGGATTATTTGGGCGAAACTGTTTTAGACAGGTTATGGAACTATTTCGGCGAAACACTTAGAGACATTTTAAAAGATGATTTTTGAAGAGATTTTGGAGGAGGTTTTGAGTGTGGTCGTTATAATACACAAGTTTCAATTGAACAGTGTTGTGAGGTCCTCTACCCCAACCCAAAGGGTTCCGATCCTCCTACCCCAACCCCGAAGGAAGCGCTCGGTCCTCAAAGGTCCCCCAAGCTCCCAAAGAGCCCCAGCCCCCCAAACGCCCTCCTCAGACCCTCAAAGGCTCTCCCCTGGTCCTCAAGGGCCCACCAGACCCCCAAAGGTCCTCCGGACCCCAAACGCTCTCCTCACACCCCCAAAGGCCCTCCACTGGTCCTCAAAGGTCCCCCGGGCTCCCAAAGGGCCAACCGGCCCCCCAAGGGCCCCTCGGGCCCCCAAAGGTCCTCCCCCGGTCCCCAAAGGTCCACTGGGCTCCCAAAGGCCCTCCCCGGCCCCCAAAGGTCCATCGGACTCTCAAAAAGACCACTCAATCCTCAAGGGCCCCCCGGATCCCCAAACGTCCTCCCTGGGCCCCAAAGGTCCTCCCCCGGTCCCCATACATGCACACAAAAACTTACACACACACAAAAACTTACACACACACACACACAAAAACTTACACACACACACACACGAAAACTTACACACACACATGAAAACTTACACACACACGCCAAAACTTACACACACACACACTAAAACTTACACACACACACACACACACACAAAAACTTACACATGCACAAGAAAACTTACATGCAGACAAAAACTTACATGCACACAAAAACTTACACACACACACACACACAAAAACTTACACACACACACACGAAAACTCACACACACACACGAAAACTTACACACACACACA
>CM051267.1:10613052-10683052 GCA_027921565.1 Artemia sinica | reverse complement strand
GTGTGTGTGTGTGTGTGTGTGTGTTTGTTTCTGTGTGTGTAAGTTTTGTCGTGTGTGTGTAAGTTTTCGTGTGTGTGTGTGTAAGTTTTGTGTGTGCGTGTGTGTGTAAGTTTTTGTGCGTGTGTGTGTGAGTTTTTTTTGTGTTCATGTGTAAGTTTTTGTGTGTGTGTGTGTGTGTAAGTTTTTTGTGTGTGTGTGTAAGTTTTGGCGTGTGTGTGTGAGTTTTCGTGTGTGTGTGTGTGTAAGTTTTGTGTGTGTGTGTGTGTGTAAGTTTTTGTGTGCATGTAAGTTTTCGTGTGCATGTGTAAGTTTTTGTGTGTGTGTGTGTGTTTGTAAGTTTTTTTTTGTGTGTGTGTGTGTGTGTGTGTGTGTGTGTGTGTGTGTAATTTTTTGTGTGTGTGTAAGTTTTCGTGTGTGTGTGTGAGTTTTCGTGTGTGTGTGTGTAAGTTTTTGTGTGTGTGTGTGTAAGTTTTTGTGTGCATGTAAGTTTTTGTCTGCATGTAAGTTTTCGTGTGCATGTGTAAGTTTGTGTGTGTGTGTGTGTGTGTGTGTGTAAGTTTTAGTGTGTGTGTGTGTAAGTTTTGGCGTGTGTGTGTAAGTTTTCATGTGTGTGTGTAAGTTTTCGTGTGTGTGTGTGTAAGTTTTTGTGTGTGTGTGTGTAAGTTTTTGTGTGTGTGTAAGTTTTTGTGTGCATGTATGGGGACCGGGGGAGGACCTTTGGGGCCCAGGGAGGACGTTTGGGGATCCGGGGGGCCCTTGAGGATTGAGTGGTCTTTTTGGGAGTCCGATGGACCTTTGGGGGCCGGGGAGGGCCTTTGGGAGCCCAGTGGACCTTTGGGGACCGGGGGAGGACCTTTGGGGGCCCGAGGGGCCCTTGGGGGGCCGGTTGGCCCTTTGGGAGCCCGGGGGACCTTTGAGGACCAGTGGAGGGCCTTTGGGGGTGTGAGGAGAGCGTTTGGGGTCCGGAGGACCTTTGGGGGTCTGGTGGGCCCTTGAGGACCAGGGGAGAGCCTTTGAGGGTCTGAGGAGGGCGTTTGGGGGGCTGGGGCTCTTTGGGAGCTTGGGGGACCTTTGAGGACCGAGCGCTTCCTTCGGGGTTGGGGTAGGAGGATCGGAACCCTTTGGGTTGGGGTAGAGGACCTCACAACACTGTTCAATTGAAACTTGTGTATTATAACGACCACACTCAAAACCTCCTCCAAAATCTCTTCAAAAATCATCTTTTAAAATGTCTCTAAGTGTTTCGCCGAAATAGTTCCATAACCTGTCTAAAACAGTTTCGCCCAAATAATCCCTAAACGTAATTCAGCGTGTTCCTTTTGTTTGGCATCTCTGCGCTAATGCATTTCAAATTATTTGGAAACCTTTTCGCGCGCTAAGATCAAAACATCTGCCTCGGAAACGATTCTCTTGTTAGAACTCCAAATTAATTCCCCTTTCGTGAATCAATTCTCTTTAGAACAACAAATTAATTCCCCTTTCGTGTCAATCAATCAATCATGACATCATGTGTGATCTAACTGTTTCTCGGTGACAATTCTCTTTGGAAATGCAAGGACATTAATTAACTTGACGCCATCTGTCAGACATTAATTAACTGTTTCCCGGGAACTCATAACATCTGGCTTGAACAACAATAACAAACACGCGATCTCCCGGAAACTCATAACATCTGGCTTGAACAACAACAAGAAGGAAGTGACAAAGTTCCTGTTTTTCCATTCTCACTGACAAAGTCCATTAAACCGTCAAATAATCAACACACATAAACATCCATAAAAACAGACATAAATGTGACAAACTTCCTGTTTTTTCATTCTCACTGAGAAAGTCCATAAAACCATACAAAAATCTGACAAAATTCCTGTTTTTTCAAATTCTCACTGACAAAAACCATAAAACACGTGGTTCTATGCCCATATAAGGTGTACTCGTCGGACTCAATAAGGCATCTCTACTGATATAATAGCGTAGTTGATTTCCATCAACTACGCTGAAAAAACTGGCCAACTCAAAAATTTTGATTGGATGTGTTTCGGGAAATGGTGGGCGTGGAAGGGGTGTTAATTGCCTTCCGATCACTTTTGACTATTAAAAAGGGCACAAGCCACTCCAATTTCCAATTGAATGAGCCCTTTTCGAAGTTTTTACGACAACTTCTTCGATACAAAGTGCCCTAGTGTAAAGGAAAAAATAATTAATACATTGTGCAAGCATCGTTCTTATATGCCCCCCAGGGCACAACTTAAAACCCTTGCCCTGAGGGCTGTGGGGGAGTGTCCTCC
Source organism: Artemia sinica (assembly GCA_027921565.1). NCBI lineage: Eukaryota > Metazoa > Arthropoda > Branchiopoda > Anostraca > Artemiidae > Artemia > Artemia sinica. Next base: position 10,680,767 of record CM051267.1, on the reverse strand, counting down.
TCAAAAAAATAATTTCTATCTGGAAATCAACTACGCTGAATAAAATGGCTATCACAAAATTTGATTGGATGTCTTTGGCGAAATGGTGGGCATGGAAGGGGTGTTAGTTGCCTTCCAATCCCTTTCGACTATTAGAAAGGACACTAGCCGTCCCAATTTCCAATCGAATTAGGCCTTTTCCAAGTTTCTACGACAACTCCTTCGATCCGAAGTGCCCTGGTATGGAAACCAAAAAAAAATAATAATACATTGTGCCAACAACGTTCTTTACTTAGGCAGCGCGATTGCGCTGCCTATGATAATGAAACTTCACTTACGGCGATTACAAGCACAGGATTTGATCAATATTTCTGAAATGGTGAATATTAAATGTTGAATATTCAATTATAATGAAATAGCTGACATTAGTAAACTAAATTTCTCTTCTTTGCTAATCTCAGTCTTTCTGTACCTATGTTGTCTTGTTTATTTTTTTACGATATTAGAATCTATCAAGATTTTGCTATAAATTATCCCGTATTTGAATCATTTCCTTCACTCGAGGCTTAATTAGGGGTAGTCGAGTCTCATGGCTAAATTTAGACATGGAATCTTCGCCTTGAAGCCCCCACCCCTTACAAGATAGCCACTTTGTTGAAAATAGTCCAAATGCGAGATAATTATGCTTTTAGGGCTCAACCCGTCCAGTCCCTGGAGCAGGGGCTGTGAGTTATGCAATTTGCTTATTATTACTTTGTTTACTTTGATACTTGGATTTACCGATTTAAGGGGCAAATTTGATTTACGGGGCAAGGGCTGTAATTTATACAAGTTGCTTATTGTTACTTTGATGCTTTGTTGGCTTTGATACTTTTTGACTTTGTTATTTTGATATTTTTAATTTGATATTAGTTTGGATGCTTTGATGAAATTTTGATGTTGAAAAAAAATTGATTTTAAAATAGGGAATTTTGAAAAGCTTGAAATTTGGGCAATCAAAAATGAAATAAATAAAAATTCCGAAAAAGAAGTTTTTCAAAAAAAGGGAAAAACCACATTAAACTTAAGATCAGAAGAAATAAAACCCTATAGTAATTCAAACTCAAAACGACTACAAATTACTATCAAAGAATAAATAAAACCCAAAACGAACAAAAATTAAATAAACAATAATAGTAAATAAACATACAACAGGTACTAATATAAATGAATAAATAAAACTTAAAACGAGTAAATCTGAAAATGAACTGAGATTCTTGCGGACGATTCTGCCTAGAAAAGTCTTCTTGACATGCCTTGACTTGAAAAAATACTTTTTTTTATTTTTATGTTTTCCAAACTATGCCGAAAATCCCCCTTCCCCCGTGGAAATTTTTTTCGGAAACCACGAAGTTCCCACATTTTTTTCCGCTGAAAATCAACACGGAAAAATCCACCGATTCAAATAAGGTAAATTCCAATCCCACTGAAAATGTCCTCGGCACTATTCTTACAGATCATCTCTACATGTAAAATGAGTCGCCAAAGAGAAAGCAGGACAAATAAAAAGAACTTAGTTTAGGGAAATTTTAGCTAGTTCACCCGCGGAAACTTCCCTCCCCAGAAAAATTTTATTCGTGAAAATCCCCCCAAAGAATATTCTTCATCCCCCTGAAAACGTCTGTGTACTTCCCAATAGCAAATAATATGTGTGAACAATGGGCAAACTTTATAACTTACAACCGTTTTCCAGGGTTTGGGAGGTCTATTATTGCCTATATCAGATCATTCTCGTAATAATATTTTACCTATGTGTTCACATTGCAGAAACCCCCCGCTTGCTGGTGCATTTAGGGTGTAAGTTGCACTCTTCTGTATCGCATACAATCTCATTCCAACAGACTTTATCCTTGTTTATTGTTGACAATTTTGATTTTTTTACGACAGAGGCTAAGTGGCAATATTGTACCACAGGGTTTAACAGCATAATAATTATGTTGTACAGTTGCCAAAAGGAGAATTGAGCGTAACTTTAATTGAAATTAATAACAGAACACATATACAGAAAATAAGACCAAAGGAGTTTTTCTTAAAATTACTTCTAATAGCGTTAATATTTTTTTAAAATTTGAATCCAGACTAAAATTGTCCCTGAAATTAGGGCAAGTGCGTAAAATAAAAAAAAAAGTTTGATGCTACCTTAATCGGAGAAATTTTTTCTGACAATTGCTAGTAGGTCATCAGCTTTCAGGATTCTATTTATGTCAGAAGCCCACATCAAACAGTAAATGCCCACCCACCCTGCTTTATTCATACTAATACATTGGCCTCTGTAAAGCCAATTGGTTTCGTTATGGGTCCAATTGGGCAACTTCTTCGCAAAAGCAGTTTTTTAGATTTTGTCGCCTGTCAATAACCAAAGAATTTTTATATTTTGAGATAAAATGTTAGATGAAGTATTTAAATTTTGTCCATGGTGATTGCTACAAACAATACCAATTTCCTAAACTCGTAAACAATAATAAATAGATTTTAAACAAAACAAAATAAATGAATATAATCAGTTTCCCAGTAATTTTTTTAGACCATTGCCACTTTTCAAAGAATAGATCAAGAACCAGAACAAAGAATAAATAACCCAATTTGCAGCTAAGCTTAAATATAGGCCATACTTATATCACTGTCATCTGATGAATTTTGAAAAAATATTAAAAGAACTAGACTAGTCTTATAAAATCATAAACAATGATTGATGCATTTTAAACAAAATGACATAAATATATATTTAATAGATATTCGACCATTGTTTTCTTAGGTTATCGCCGCTTTTTTTTGGAAATATAAATTGTCTTATCTTTATATTGTCTTCCGTTGCCCTTTATTCTATATTACACTTAAGAGGTTTTCTAAGCAAAAACAAATAATAAAATATAACTAATTTTTTTCGCTCTTGTAGAATAGCTTTTCAAAAACTCCTTAATGAAAACTAACCTTCAATGTCACCTGAAGACTTTGGATAAGACATGTTGTTACATTGCCACTTGACGGTACTTAGCCCCAACTCCAACCTAAGTTCTTCATCGTTCTTATGACTAAATGCTGATAATTACATTTTTATTATTAAGTTTAAATTGAAATAATAAAAAAAATATGTATACTTAGGTTTTTGAAATTTTTTGAATACACAATTATAGTTGCAGCAGTGCTGGCAACCTAGTAAAAAGTGAACCACAGCCCTAGTAACCAAATTTAAAACATGTTTTGAAAAAAAAAATGCTTAGTGAAAAGATATTACCATCTGACACTGACTCTGAAGTGGTAACTATTATTTCGGTTCACCTTAAAAACAAGAGTTTATTGCGAAAAGAAATTATGGTAATGTCGAAAAAGCCTGAAAACCCTCAAAATTTGGCGTCAGATTGAAAAGAAAAGTGTTCCATTACAATTAAAATCGTCAAAAACCTTGAATAGGGAATCAAAGTCCCCCACCCTAAACAGCAAGGAAAATTATTTTTTTTTCGTCGGTAGCAATGATGTGTCTCCCTTTTTTTCTTTTTTATTCCAGGGAAAGCGGGCTATCAGAACATCATAGAGAGATGTTCAATGACTCGTTTTAAAAGTTATTTCTCACATCTACGCGATTGTTATAAATTCCGCCATCTGCAAGTGCAATAGGGCATAAAAAATGGCTCTTTTCGCGCCAATTCTCAAGGGCTAGGGAAATGGGTAGGCCATTTCTCAAGGGGGTTTATATAATAGCTCATATAAAAGATTTTGCTCATATCTACGTGCTTTTTATCAATTCTACCATCCGTAAGTGTCATATAACACTGAAAGTGGCACCTTTCGTGCCAGTTCTTGAGCAGAAAAGCTTGGGAGTGTAAAACGGTACTATTGTAATAATTATGGTCTAATACCCTTAACTGAAGGTTTACAAGAACATTTACCGTGTACTCCACCTCCCAGCCCCCTTAGTAAATTTCATAAATCGTCTGCTCACCTGCAGGACACTGCAGTATTAGCAGGACGAGAAGGCTATCACACCATCGTAGAGAGATGTTTAATACCTCTTTTAAAAGCTATTGCTTATATTTACGCGGTTTACAAATTCTACCATCTTCAGATTTAATAGATTTCAATATTAATTAGTCCGTTGAGTGAATTTGCTAAGAACTCTTTGCCTTTAACATGGTCAGCCGACGTTGAGGCTCACAAAATGACTTCTAAGACAACAAACGCTCTTAAAAAGAGGAAATTAATAGACTAACAAATGGCTGGATTTCCAAATTCCCGATGACTATTCCTTGACGTACCTCCCTCCCTTCGTCCTGTTCGTAAAAGTTTAGCTTCACGAAACATAGTTTAATGCTCTCGTTCTTTACGTTAGAAACTTTAATTAATTCAATGTTTATATTTAATATTACAAATATATTTACTGAATAAAGTCAAATAACTATGCTTTTGGTGATAACATGTCCCTTCATAGTCCGCGGGGAAAAGGGCTGCAAGTTACGAAATTATGGTCCTAGAAAACTAATAGATTAAATTGATTAAATTGTTCAAGTCCTTATCGGGCTTTTTTTTTTTCAGTAATGGTTGTGTGCCTTCTACAGGCTCATTACAGTAATTCTTAACTAATATTATTTCTCCTATTACGCCAAAAAATTATGATTAACCGCCAAAATTTGAACGATTTTGAGTTTGATTTTTTCTTCAGATAATTCATTTTTTTAACGTGATGCACTTATTTTTAAGACTTATCAAGCATTTTCATTCAAAAGGGAATGAGGTTGTCCAGTTTCATGGTTTCTTACTTCCTTCCTATTAGATTACTAAATCTATGTCCCAGCCCCTTGCCGCATAGGGGTTGGTGAAGTGTAGGCAAATGGTTTTGGATTCACTCCAAGCTGTATATTAACAGAAGGATTACTTATTATTATATTTACTAATTTAAATTATAAACTTTTTTTATTATTTAAAATAAGGTATTAATATAAAAAACTTTTTCCACAGAATAAATTTTTCAAAGAAAAGTACAGAACTCCATTAAACAAAAAATTAGCAAAAATAAAATCAAATAATCTACCAAGCGTGAAACTACCACAAATCAGCACCGATAAATAAATGAAACCCAAAACGAACAGATATTACAATAATTAACCGAGTCAAACTCAAAACGAGCAGAAATTAACATAAGTTGAACGCAAAACCCCTATGTCTTCCCAAGGCCAGAACAAAATTTGCCCTTTACTGAAAAAATATAAATGTTTTTACTTTTATAACTTTAATCAATCAAATAATATAAGCATTTTGATTACTAAATATCAGCATATGTATATTAAACTGACAATGCACATTCATTTGTATTTTTTCAGTATTTTTTTGGGGGAAGGCATAGGGGTTTTGCGCCCAACTTATGTTAATTTCTGCTCGTTTTAAGTTTGATTCGGTTAATTATTGTAATTTCTGTTCGTTTTGGGTTTCATTTATTTATCGATGCTGATTTGTGGTAGTTTCACGCTTGGTAGATTATTTGATTTTATTTTTGCTAATTTTTTGTTTAATGGAGTCCTTTACTTTTCTTTGAAAAACTTATTTTGTGGAAAAAGTTTTTTAAATTAATTTTTGTTCGTTCTGTATTGACATAGTCTTTTCAGGGAAAAAGAAAATAATACTTTAAATCTTTTCGTTTTTTAAGGCTTTATAGTTTGGCCTGCAAAATTTTGATTGGATGTGTTTTGGAAAATGGTGGGCATGAAAATGGCGTTAGTCGCTATCCAATCACTTTCAACTATTAAAAAAGGCACTAGCCCTTTCAGTTTCCAATTGAATGAACCCATTTGAAGTTTCTACGAAAACGCTTTCAATAAGAACTTTATATGACCCAGGGCATAACTTACAATCCTTGCCCTGAGGGCTGTGGGGGGAGGGGTTGTCATCCTTAAAGAGCTAATTTCCAAAACTGTCAACTACGTTGATTAAAATGGTTATCTAAAAATTTGGATCGGATGTGTTTCGGGAAAAGATGGGCGTGAGAGGGGGGTTAGTTGCCCTAAAACCACTTTCGACTATTAAAAAGGGTACTATCCCACTGAATTTCAAATCGAATAAGCCCTTTTTCAAGTTTCTACGACAAAGATTTCAATAATAACCTTATATGACCCCAGGGTATACCTTATAATCCTTGCCCTGAGGGTTGTGGGGGAGTGTCCTCCTCAAAAATATATTTTCTATCAGGAAATCAACTACGCTGAACAAAATGACTATCTTAAAATTTTATTGGATGTGTTTGGGGAAAAGGTGGGCGTGAGAGGGGGGTTAGTTGCCCTCCAATCCCTTTCGACTATTAAAAATTGTACTATCCCTTTGAATTTCAAATCGAATGAGCCCTTTTTCAAGTTCCTAAGACAAAGATTTCAATAAAAACCTTATATACCTCCAGGGCATAACTTATAATCCTTGCCCTGAGGGTTGTGGGGTAGTGTCCTCCTCAAAAGTATAAATTTTATTTGGAAATCAACTACGCTGAACAAAATGGCTATCTCAAAATTTTTATTGGATGGGTTTGGGGGAATGATGGACGTGGGGGGGGCTAGTTGCCCTCCAATCACTTTTGACTATTAAAAAGGGCACTAACCCTTTGAATTTCCAATCAAATGAGCTTTTTTTATAAGTTTCTACGATAACTTCTTCTTTCAAAACCTTATATGCTCCCAGGGCATAACTTAAAACCCTTGCCCTGAGGGCTGTGGGGGAGTGTCCTCCTCAAAAACATATTTTCTATCTGGAAATCAACTACGCTGAACAAAATGGCAATCTAAAAATTTTGATTGGATGTGTTTGGGGGAAGTATTGGCGCGGGGGAGGGGGCTAGTTGCCCTCCAATCACTTCCGACTATTAAAAAGGGCACTATAACTCTCAATTTCCAATCGAATGAGCCTTTCTCTAAAGGAAAAAAAGAATACATAGTACATTGTACCAGCATCGTTCTTATATGCCCTCAGGGCATAACTTAAAACCCTTGTCCCGAGGGTATGGGGGAGTGTCCTCCTCAAAAAGATATTTTCTAACTGGAAATCAACTACGCTGAACAAAATGGCTATCTCAATATTTTGATTGGATGTGTTTGGGGGAATGATGGGCGTGTGGGAGGGGGGGGGGTTATTTTCCCTCCAATCACTTTCGAATATTAAAAAGGGCACTTAGCATTCCACTTTCCAATCGAGTGAGCCCTTTTCGAAGTTTCTACGACAACTCCTTCGATACGAAGTGCCCGGGTATGGAGGAAAAAAAAACATTGTGCCCGCATCGATCTTTACTTAGGCAGCGCTAGCGCGCTGCCTATGATTCTACACCTGTAGGTCTAAAGTTTTTTGGTGTTTAGCGGGGGGGGGGGGGTTTAGTGAAAAAGTACGAAAATTTTAGTGTACAGTTCAATTTTAATATAGAAGAGCGCATATCTTCTTGCTTGCTCCACACTCTAAAATTGAAGCAAACATACTCTAAAAACTGACGGAATTAATTAGTGATCAATGAATATACAATTACAAAGCAGTTCAATCATGGCTAAAACCGCTGTGTAATTCTAATTGTAGATGTATTCTTGTTTTCACTGCCTAAACATGCATTGTTTTGTAAAGTATGGGTAATAAACTTTTTGTTGTAAGCTGAAAGTTTTTGGTACTTTTAAGGTTGTCTGGAGCATTCTCTAGGGGTGTCTTATCCTCCCAGGATCGGAAATGATAAGAAATTAAGTAAAAAGCAAGTTTTTTTTTAAAACTGAAAGTAAGGGGTGACATTAAAACTTAAAACGAAAAAAATTATTACGTATTTTAGATGGCTTTCCCATAAACAAAATAAAAAGATTATGGTTGTTTTGCTTCTACATTAAACTTAAATTAAAAATGGACACAGATTAATTTTTAAAACACTATGTCTTCTGAGGAAAGTAAATCTTGCTTCTGTCAAAAAATCGCACACTTTTGTATATAGGCCCTTAAAATCTCTACAGTGTGGTTCTCTAATATGCTGAACCTGATCTTACGATTTTTATTCAGATCACTTGATGTTTTGGGGGTGTTTCCTCTCTTTTTCAAAACTAGGCACTTTTTTCTCAGAATCGCAGCTTTTGATGGGCAACATTAAAATTGATGGATTTTATATATTTTGAATGAGTATCAAAATTCAATTCTTTTGATGTATTCATTGTTGTCAAGACTCTGTTTCTTGGAGTCTTGGTTACTTTTGAGCCGTGTCGCTCCTTACTTACCGTGTATAACAATGAACTGTTTGATTTACCAACAGATATATGGTTGAAATTTTATGTTCTTGAGAAAAGAATATTTGTAGGTCACAAGAACATGAAGTGCCTTAGCGAATTAAATAAAAAAACGGTTTTTTCAAATGAAAGTAAGGAGCAACATTAAAACTTAAAAGTTATGAAGTTCCAGTTATGAAGCCCTAAGAATTTTTCGACTATGCCAAAAATATGGTTATCTCAAAATTTTGATCGGGTGACTTTGGAGAAAAATGAGCGCGGGAGAGGGACTAGCTGCCCTCAAATATTTTTGGCTACTTAAAAAGGGCACTGGAACTTTTGGTTTCCGGTCAAATTAGCCCTCTCCCGATCTTATACGATCACTGGTTCGATATGATCATCCCTGGGAAAAAAAAAGAAAAAAAAAAACAACAAATAAAAACGCATCCGTGATTTTTCTTTCGGCAAAAAATGCAAAATTCCACACTTTTGTACATAAGAGTTTGAAACATCTACAGTAGGGTTTTCTGGTATGCTGATCTGATGGTGTTACTTTCATTAAGATTACTTCATGTTTTGGGGGTATTTCCCTTTTTCAAGTTTTCACCAGCTAAATTTTCTCAGGCTCGTAACTTCTGAAGGATAACATTAAAGTTGATGAATTTTTCATATTCTGAATGAGCATCAAAATTCAATTCTTTTTATGTACCTAATGTTATTAAGGCTCTGTTTGTTAGAGTTTCGGTTACTATTTAGCCGCATCGCTCCTTACTTACAGTTCATTATCACAAACTGTTTGTAAGGAAAAAAAAAATACATAGGCCCTACTTCACTCTTTACTTAGGCAGCCCTATTGCACTGCCTATACTAAAGAATATATCAAACAGTTTGTGGTAACAAAGTGTACGTAAGGAGTGATTCGGCCCAATAGTAACCGAAAATCTGCAAATAGAATTTTGATAACTATTCTTACGCCAAAGATTTGTCTTTGTACGCTATCCAAATATATAAAACTCATTAAAGTTTAATGTCTCCCATCAAAAGCTGCGATCCTGAGAAAAACTGCCTGGTTTTCGAAAAATGGAGGAAACACCCCAAATAGTCAAGTGATCCTGATGAAAGTCATACCATCAGATTTAGCACATAAAAGAACCCTTTTGTTTTAAAGTCCTTTCTAGAAAAATTTGGAATTTTAGATTATTTTTTTCGGGATAGCTAACGGGGAGAATTTTTCAGAGAAAATTATAATGGGAGGGGATTATAAGCTATGGAATTTGCCGACTGTTTGCATATGCATCTGTTGTTGGAAAATATACAGAAATTTTTCAAGGGGAAAGTTTCCATGGGATTAATTTTACGGAGAGAAGGTTTTACAAGGGGGGATTCCTTGAATGATTTGGAAAATAATAAAAGAAAAAAAAAATCAGATGAAAGTGAGGTGAATTTTCTTGCAGAATTGTTCAGTGGAAATTTTCAGCGGCGAAAGGATGGTCTAAGTAGGAATTTCTGGGGGGATTTAAGCAGTGTTGAAATTTCCATGGAGGAATTTCCTGTGTGAAGAATTTTTCGTGGGTGAGGGTTTTTAGGGGGAAAATTTTTCCAGGAAAAATTTTGAATGGAGGCAGATTTTCCGGTACGACTTGAAAAAAGATCAGAAAATAAATAATAATAATAATAAACAAGTTTTTTTTCAACTGAAAATGAGGAGTATCATTTCAACTTAAGACAGACAGAAATTATTCCGTATATGAGGGGGGCTGCCCCTTCCTCAACCCTCGCTCCTTATACTAAAGTTTGACTTTTTGGCCCAATGCTTTAAGAACAATTCCTGAAACACAAGGACAGTTTAATTCAAACAGAAAGCTTTTTTAAGCCCTAATAAACTGTAGTGCAACGAGCGAGAGTTGAGGAAGGGGCAGCCTCGTCACATACGGAATAATTTCTTTTTTTTTAAGTTTTAAGATGGCTCCTTTCTTTCAGTTTAACAAACTTGTTCTTATTTAATGCTGATGATGAGTTTGTATCCACTTTTGTTTCTTAAGGCTACTCATCGGCAAGTATACGGTATGAATTTTTATCTTCCTGATCAAAGAACATGGGTAACTTATAGGGTTGAAGCTAGTGCTATAATATAGAACTAGCGATGGAAAAGGATCAACGCTATTGGCATTTCATTGTATTTCATCAGTGCAATAACAAGGCAAAATTTGTGTAATTAGTGTAGTAATAATGCTTAGTTAAGGTTTCTGAAAGAAGCACGATCACTAAGCTTAAAAAAATGCCAAGAAACGCCAGGACTAGATGATATTGGCGATATCTTGTTGTCAGCATTAGTGCAATTTCCAATCTTGTAAGTTGGCCTTGCTCTTTCTTCCTGAGCTTGGTTCTCTTTGATATTAAAACCTGCATATTCAAATCATAGCAGGAAGTAATAAATGTAATTAAGCATGTTCAATAAAATATGGAACTTGAATGCAAGGAGTATATTATACACATTGCAAAGCGCCAAGGAGATTGAATCGGAACTAATGATTCCTAATGCTATGGAGACATAACGAATCATGAATTCAACACTGATAAGTAGAAAGGAATTATACAACGTGTCTAAGACTCCAAGGTTCCATGAAATGGATAACAGTTTAATTTTTTGAAGCCTTTCAAGCATAATACTGATTGTCTCTCTAAAGTTTCTCTTAAAAAAAAAAAATATCAATAGAATTGCTAATAATATTGAAAAACCTTGTTATTTTGGAAATATAAGTGTCTCCATCTCTCTCTGTCTCTCTCTGTCTCTCTCTCTCTCTCTCTCTCTCTCTCTCTCTCTCTCTCTCTCTCTCTCTCTCTCTCTCTCTCTCTCTCTCTCTCTCTCTCTCTCTCTCCTCTCTCTCTCTCTCTCTCTCTCTCTCTCTCTCTCTCTCTCTCTCTCTCTCTCTCTCTCTCTCTCTCTCTCTCTCTCTCTCTCTCTCTCTCTCTCTCTCTCTCTCTCTCTCTCTCTCTCTCTCTCTCTCTCTCTCTCTCTCTCTCTCTCTCTCTGGAATTTCAAGACATTCACTATGGCTCAACTAGTATGAGTTCTTCTTACGATAAGTTTAAACCCTGTTAGACCAAAGCAAAATGACTATGATGATAAGGATTTGATTGTGAAATTTTAACTTTGTTTCTCTAAGGAACTGATATACAAATTGGAATTATGCTAATAGAGCCACAGAGATAGAATAGTCGGGAAGAAGTAGAAGCGAACTGGCAGTTATTTTCGTGAGAAATGGCAATATTAGTCAGTAAATTTCCTCTCAAAATGGAGATTAGTTTAGTAACAAAGTTAACGCTGTACCTATCAATTGTTTCTCAAGATCAACAGAGTTTTATCATCAAATTTTGAGTCTTTGTCTAAATCAGGGCGTATCAATTTTTTTTCGGGTGGGGGGGGGTATTTTTCAGGTTTAGGGGCTTCAAAAACTTTAAAAAACGCATCAAAACATATTTATTTGCACTTATGTTTTTACGAGTAGGACAAACATTTCGGGGTGGGGAGGGTGGCCCGACCGTTCCTACCCTGGATACAGCCTTGGCCTTAACCCTTTTCGTCTTTTTGTGGCAAATTAAGTAGTTTAATTTATTTCAATTTATTTAATATTCGAATAAAAACATAACACAATCATCAATAACAATAAAGATCCTAGAAGAGAACTTGTTAAGGACCAAAAAAAAGAAAAAATTAAAGTGACACTGAAATAAAAAGATAGAAGAATAAAACATGGGTAATTAAAGCAAATTGGTTAAAAGTTGAAAGATTAAATTATATTGTCAAGTTTTGTTACATTATTGTACAGCGTGCTGAAACTTGTGGCTAGCTCAACACTGGAGGGTATTTTGTTCAATTGAATAATAGATTTGTAAATGGGAGATTGTTAGGCAGCGCTAGAAACACATTTAGGAATTATTAAGGCTCTATTGGACGAACGGAGACAGCGGGCTTCAGAACTATTAATATTATAGTAGGTTAGTAGTTGAGGAGGAAGATTATTGTGGAAAGCAGAGTAAGCAAGCGATAAGTTTAGTTTTTGTATGATTTGACCTAGTGGAGCTATGCCAAAATCTGAGTACAAATCACAGGTTGGATATAGACTGGGAAGTCGAAAAATTGCTTTAATGGCACGGTTTTGGGCAAATTTTAGTTTTTTAGTGAAGGACCGGTTTGTATTTCCCCGAACTGATCCGCAATAAGAAAAGTAAGAAAAATAAAGGAATAATAGAGGGTTACTAGGATGTCAGGAGGAAGAAAATAATTCACACAGTTAATCATAGCTACTTGTCTCAAAATTATTGCTGTGATGTAAGAAATATGAATAGAGAATGACAAGCATGAGTCAATAAATACACCAAGAAACTTGGCAACCTCCACTTGTGGGAGGATGTCGGAGGAGTACTTGAGACCAAGAGCAGGTTGGATTATGTCTTTGTTGTAGGGGGCTCTGAATAATACTAATTGATTTTGTTTGCTATTAATGGTCATGTTATTCGTAAGGCACCACGCCTAGACTTGGGCAGAGGTTATTGCCGATGGTAAATTGGTGCCAGTGATGAAGAAGTCGCTGTCATCAGCAAATAGTACAGGATACACTGAAGGGCCCAGGTCCATAACAAGACCATTGATATATATGAGAAATAAAATCCGGCCTAGAACGGAGCCTTGCGGGAAACCCCTCCGAACAGGTAAGGGCTGAGAGGATATTCCACCTAAGCTCACACTCTTTACCCTTCCAGATAGAGAAGAATCAAACCAAGAGAGGGTAACACCATGAATACCGTAACTATTTAATTTACTTATTAAAATATTATGATTGACCGTGTCAAAAGCCTTAGAGAAATCCAAAAATAAGCCCAAGACAGTTTTTTTAAGGTCGAGTTCCTGAGCATATTTTTTCTTGTTTTGCTTATCAACATATTTAGACCGTTATCAAACAGTTCGTGGTAACGAACTGTAAGTAAGGAGCGACCCGGCTCAATGGTAACCGAAACTCTAAAAAACGGGATTTTGATACCAATAGATACATCAAAAGAATCAGATTTTAATTCTGATTTCAAATATATAAGTTTCATTAAGTTTAATTTTACCCATCAAAAGTTACGTGCCTGAGAAAATTTGGCTGATTTTCGAAAAAAGGGGGAAAGGCCCCCTAAAAGTTATAGAACCTTAATGAAAATCACACCATCATATTCAGAGTATCAGAGAACCCTACTGTAGAGGTTTCAAGCTCCTATCTACAAAAATGTGGAATTTTCCATTTTTTGCCAGAAGAAAGATCACGGATGCGTGTTTATTTGTTTGTTTGTTTGTTTTTTTTTTTTTTTTTCCCAGGGGTGATCGTATCGACCCAGTGGTCCTAGAATGTCGTGGGAGGGCTCATTGGAACGGAAATTAAAAGTTCTAGTGCCCTTTTTAAGTGACCAAAAAAAATGGAGGGCAACTAGGCCCCCTCCCACGCTCATTTTTTTCCCAAAGTCACCCGATCAAAATTTTGAGATAGCCATTTTGTTCAGCATGGTCGAAAATATGATAAAAATGTCTTTTAGGATGACTTGATCCCCCAAAGTCCCCAGGGGGAGGGCTGAAAGTTATGAACTTTACTCAATGTTAACATATAGTATTGGTTATTGGGAAGTATACAGACTTTTTCAGAGGAGATTTTTTCTGGTAGTTGGGGGAAGGAGAGGGTCGGGGGCTATATGGATGGATCTTTCCATGAAGGAAGTTTTCATGGGGGGAGGGACATTGCTATGAAGGGGGCGCCGGATTTCCCAGCATTATTAAAGAAAAAGATCAGGAATTAAATAAAAAAAAACAAGTTTTTCAACTGATCAACTGATTGTGATTAAGAGGTCATTTTTAAAGAACTGGAAAAAAAAATTCGAACTATAGTTTAAAGAGCAGGGTATTGACTAGGGGGCGAACCCCCTAATATACGTGTTAAAAATTTATGAATATAGAAGTTCGTTACGTAAGTTAATTCTAAGTTACGTATATTTATTACTAATAAAAACGTTCGTAAATAAAATTAAACAAGTTTCGAGAAAGCCATTTAACCAAATATAATATGCAAATTTTGTTTTAATTATTCATGTACGGTGAGCCAAAATCAAAACCTGCATTAATTCAAAAACGTTCAAAAATTAAATAAAAAAAAACAAGTTTTTTTTAACTGAAAGTAAGGAACGACGTTAAAACTTAAAACGAACAGAAATTATTCCGTATATGAAGGGGGCTGTCCCCTCCTCAACGCCTCGCTCTTTACGCTAAAGTTTGACTTTCTCACAACTCTATTTTTTTAAACAATAAAAAAACTTTAGCGTAAAGAGCGAGGCGTTGAGGAGGGGACAGCCCCCTTCATATACGGAATAATTTCTGTTCGTTTTAAGTTTTAACGTCGTTCCTTACTTTCAGTTAAAAAAAACTTGTTTTTTTTATTTAATCTTTAAAAGAACCCTTGAGATACAGATTTAATGTTTTTAGCAGATAAGGTTTTTGAATCTACTTTGAATATACTGTATAAATTAAGGATGTAAGAAGAATAGTTCGAAATTGTAACCAAAATTAGGCGAACCGAACTAACTGCTTTGATGGAGTCATGCTATAGTTGTTTGTTTCAGTCCAAAAGAGATTCAGTAACCTTGTTCAAATGTCAAGTTTTTCTAAAGTTTTCCGTGTTCCCCTTTAATTTTCTATACCTTGCATGTTTTTGAGTATTTGAAGTGTAGTTAGGATCCCATCTCGGCTTCTCTTATGAGAAAGTGAAGTTCTGTTCTGCTTTGAATTTTACGAAAAAATTTAGTTTGATTCGGATATACCGTCTAAACTGAAAAAGGAAAATTAGACCACCCGTATTGAAATGTCAAATTTTTCTGACTGATTCCGTCTTTACCTCGCGTGTCATATTTGAATCTCCCCAAAAAGAAAATCTCCCACGAAGGAAAGTTCTTGATAATCGATTGGTTACGTTTACATCTCGACTCCTTTTATGAAGAAGCGAAGTTCTATTTTGTTTTTAAATTCTAAATTTAGTGTCTAAACGCTAAAAACTGAAAGTTAAGTTAAGAAACAAAACATACGAGCCGCCTACGCGAGGATTGGGATGGACATTTTTGATGAAAATTTTGACTAAATAATCAAATCTTGTCCAAAGCTTTACTTACAATTCAATATTTGAATTCTCAAGCAGAAAACTGGAAAAGTGGGAAGCTACCAACCAACCTTAACAGCAATAACTAACTTTTAATGTCCCTTCTAATTAATATCTGGAATTATCCAAGGGAATATGGGTGGGATCGTCCGTAGGAGATTTTCCGCGGGAGAGGGGGCTTTCTGGGGGATTAAGCCAGGGGAATAAGCCTAGACCAACCTTCCAATTTGGGATTCATAAAAATATCAAGACTTAATGATTTTTCCTATAATTATAAATGATTTTACGGATGATTCGCCAATTTTTTTTTGTGTTTCTTGGAATCTCACAAGAATAGGGTGAAGGCTATCTTTAGTAGGCTACAGTCGGTCTTAAATATTTGCCACCATGAAAGTTGTTTTACTGCTTTATGTGAAAAATGTCAAATGTGAGCTTTGTACTGGTATTCTGTTAAGAGCAAAAAATAAAAAAAGCTGACCAAATACCGAGGCACAACTTGCGGTTTTAATTCTACTAAAAGCCCAAATCCTACGAAAATAAATTCCAAGTGTAATATTTCTCGTCTATTCTGTATGGGGGGTCGATCAGCTTAGTTGGTGATGACCAGAAAAACTAGAAAAAGCAAAATTGGGAGAGAAAACAAAAGATAGCAATAAAGAACGAGAAAACTGGATCGCTGTTCTAAATCTTGTAATTCTATTTGTAACGGAACATCTTTAATGGCATATAATTTAGTTAGGATAATGGAGGAGGGAATTTATTTTAAAGTAGAGGGGATTTAAAACACATGTAAGCCTTGGATAGGGCTAAATGTGTGCTTAGGTAGAGGATCTTAGGGCAAATCTTTTTCTTAGGGGAGGCCCACTCGTCTACTCTTTGTGCAGTACATCAATTGTACAGTACTTGTGCAGCATAGATAGATAGATAGTTTATTTTAGCCCACCAATAAAACAAAAACATGGCGGAGTAAGGGAAAAAAAAAAACATTACTTCAAAAATAAACGATTAGATTATATACACTATATACATTCACAGCTCGTACGTGACATGCAACGGAAGGAAATCGTAAAGGTGCTCCAGTGCACCTTTTCTAGCATTGGTTTCCTGCGTTACCACAACTTCACGAGGCTCTGGAATAAGATACTTGTCCAAGAGAAATGTATTTCTCTCGAACAGCGGTACTCGTAACAGAAATTTTAAATATTTGCAGAACGCAGATCTAGCCTTTAGCCGCTCTGTTTCCGTAAACCATTCCCATACAGGGGACAGGTAAAGAATATGTGGGAGTGCCACCGCTCTATATAGCCTCGCCAGAATTTGCCGATTGTATGAATACTTCAGGGGGGCCAGTTTAGCATAGCTAATTCGTAGGTTTGACATAAGGGTGTAAAGGCAAAGAATTCTAGTTGCTTTCTTAACTCGACCGTACAGAAGACCTAAGTATTTAAGCGACGAAGACGGTGCAATAGTAGCGCTATCTACTGAAACAGTTGGTTCTGGTGCATCCCGTTTCGTTGAGTTGAAAACCAGAAATTCAGTTTTCTTACCATTAACTTGCAGACCAATAGCTCTATAGCCAGATACAAGCTTATCTAAATTATCCTGCAATAGACTCGGAGAAAACTCAACATAAGTAAATCATCGGCATAGCTTATTAGACTCAGATCACAAAGATCAAGGCTAAGCCCACCAGAGATTTGTTTTGTAACCTTAGAAGTCAAAGTGTTAAATAATATCGGACTTAGAACTGAGCTATGTCGAAGCCCTCTATTTAGTTTAACTGGCGCACTAAGTCTTTCAAGTCCGAGTTTCACTCTTATATAGCTATTAGAGTACCAATAGGATAACATAGCTACTATATGGGTGTTCACGCCAGCATCTAGCAGAGTCTGGAAGACGGCGGACTGGATGACTGAGTCAAGTGCAGCAGAAATATCGACACTACATACATACACGGACAACCCGAGTAGTTCAGCCTTAGCAAGAATACGCTTTAGAAGTCTATGGGCAAAAGCACAGCTGAGATATTTTCAAATTCAAACTGTCTGTGGTCTATAACACAATTCGATACAATTTCGCTAAGAACCAATCTTTCCAACACTTTGCTCAGCGTACTTGAGACAGTAATAGGCCTATAGCCTCCACACTCATTCGCGTTTTTTCCTTTCTTGAGGATATTTGTAACAACCCTGGTACAGAACGAGTTAGGAACGGTCGCACTATCTATACACATCTGAAAGAGTAGTTGCAGATGCTGAAGCAAAAGTGGGGAACCATTGCGTAGATGATTACCACTAACACTATCAAGACCGGGAGCCTTGTTACCCTTTAACTGGCTAACAGCCCTTGAAACATTATTTTTAGAAACCACAAAATAATTTCTCTGTTTCAGAAGCGAATCAAGACGTAATTTTAACGATTCATCATATTCTTTTTCCCGAAACCTTCGAATATTCTTTGACCCGAAAACCTTCGAATAATGTTCTAACCACTGTTCTTCAGGTACTGTGGCACAATGCTTTGGCTGCACTCTACTACTTGAAAACTTTTTCCACATATTTTGCGGGTCGCGGATAGCCTCTTTCGAAGCAGTTTCTGCTTCCTCCACTTTAAACTCATCCACACATGCTTTGTATTCTCTTTTTGTTTTACGAAAGAGATTGAAAACAGTACCTGACCTAGGCTTGCCGGATTCGCACCACACTCGGTACCACATCTTAGACCTCCTTTTAGCATGATTCACGTAAGGATGGTCGCTCCATCCCCTTTTCCTAGTACCTTTCTTAATAACTGCACTAGGTACAGATGCAGACTCAGAAACTTTTAGCGAGTGGGTGATTTCAGCACAATATGTGTTGAGTGCGATTTTGTCATCACACCCATTGACCAGAAGCTGAAATGGAACTTTTATCTTGCCCAAAATTTCGTCACACGTCGACTGATACAGATCAATATTAATCTTTTTCCACTCGTGTCTTTCTATATAACCTCGATTTCTTGATTTCACTGCGCGACTAAAAGGAACACGGAACTTGATACCGAGATGGTCACTTGCTGTATGCTCTGAATCCACCTGTATAGGCGAGGGGATAGTGAAGTTTGAAAAGACGTGATCAATATTGCTTGTGCTTCCTGAGTTGTGAATGAACGTAAAGTTTTGATCTTTAGTGTAAAGAGTACATTCACTCGGAATAAATGTCATAAGAACGTCTTGTAACTTTCCTTTCAAGAGAGGGTCCCACTGGAAGTCACCGCAGACTAAAATCCGCGAATTCCCCAGTTTGCGGAGCAGTCTTCCGAGTCGACCGCAAGCCTCGGCATACCGTTTTTCACTGAGATCCGTGTTCATGTTAGTTGGTAGGTAGACATTGACCAGCGTGAAAGCACTGGGGCCAGGGAACTCGACTGCTAGGTAGAAATCGCACGACTCAAGTTTACGACCGTCGATACTGTCGTCGACGAATATCGCAAGTCCGCCACTAGGGCGACCCCTTGCACTGGAGCGCTTAGCCTCATGAATGTGCACAGATTTATCAGGAATTGACTGAATAAGCCCAAAGTTATCGGTAGTTAACAAGCGTTCTTGGACGCAAACAATGTTATGTGCTATGCACAAGTTCTTAACATAGTCCAGTTTGGCAGCATTATGGCCGTAAACATTGCGGCAAAATATAGATGGTTCGTTCATTTTCGGGTTTGAGGATAAGCTTTCTGTATTGCTCGTCGGACTGCTGGGCACTGCAAACTAAAGGTAGGGTGACCATTATTAGGCTCCAGCCACAAAGCGCATTTCACTGTTTGAGAACGGCAGGAGCTCTCTCTACTGTTCTCATGGGAACCAGCACATCTGGAACAACGCATGGTACTGGTGCAGTCTTTAGCAAGATGCTCAAATGACTGACACTTGAAACACCGCTTGGGAATTTGTCTGAATGGCAAGACTTTGATGTGAGTATAACCAATGAATAACCCACATTTGATTGCTGCATTTCGGGAGTCGGCGTCACTGAAGGTAAGTTTGACTGTCTCAGATTGTCCAAACCGCTTAGCACTGATTAGCTTGGGGTTAACAGAGACAACATCATCTTCTGTTGTGGCAAGAGGCACGAACTTAGCGATCGCGAAGAACTTTTCCTCACGAAAAGAAGCACTTATATCAGGGAAGGACTTCAGGGAGTTGGCAAGTGAAGCTGCCGACTTGGGGCTTTTCATGTAAGCAACCAGACCGGACCTGGTCTGTTGTATATGATCTATGCCTCCATCACTATCATGTCTTTCAATAAACAGCTTCTGCTTGGAACAGGAGTCAATTTCTGTGGTGGGTACATTGGTGATGAAAACCTTATGTAAAGCTTTCACAGGCTGTGGTAGGGGGGGGGGCAGACACCCTGAGATGGAAGCACAGATTTACACTGTTCCATAACACTGTCAATCTTATCCGTGCATTCGTTAACTTTCACACACAAGGTTGTAAAAGTGTCTTGTGGAATTTTCGGTACTTCGGATGATTTCCAAATGGTGAACCGTGTCTTAAACTCAGTTACAGAGCTCAATAGTTTCACAGTATCATACATATCACTGGCTAGCGTTTCTCTCGAAGCTTGACTACGCCTTTCTTTCACATACTGCTCACCAAAACTGTCTGCTATCTCGTTCAGTTTTTGATGGTTTTCTCGAAGAATCTCCCTCGTAAAAAATTTCACAGCTGTAATCACGGCTGCATCTTTCGTTACGCTATCTTGATATCGCAACGCCGTTTCTATAAAGTTCGATACCGGCGCATAAACATAACTGTAGTCAGCCATGCTGACGTGCCGTAACTATTCCACAATCAGTCCTTCAGCAAGCACAAGTCGTTATCCGTAGGGCAGGGTAATAATTATCCGAGAATGTCTATTTCAAGTGCACGCGCCGAGCGCTGAATGAATACAAACAGAATGAAGGAACCTAGGAACAAGGAAAGTGTAAGGACCCCCTCAACTGTCCCCCACAATTTACGGGTAACTTAATACCGGCGGGTACAATACGTCGCTTGCGGGAGGTTCCTTCCCCTCTTCTGCTCGTTCCCAGTACGCTTCTTAACGATAAGGAATCAAAAATGGCACTATAGAAAATTGAAACTATAGATGGCCGGCCAATCTAATCGAGAAAAAAGATGGCGCTGGTGAAAATACCCAGTGAAAAGGGCTTATTCTAGCAATTGGAGAAGGTCATACAAACACTACTTGACAAAAAATATATCTTTAGAGGGTAAACAACAACAGGAAAAGACCTCAAAATAATTCAGAAACTTTTTCCAAGTTACCAGCAAAGATGCAAACTCAGACACAATAGCATTGAATAGACCATAGATGGCATGCAATGTATATCGATGATGTATGAATCAATCCATCAATTGTACATTTACAGTATTCCGATAATTAGGGAGGGAGCTGCCACCCATTTTTTATGCTTAAAACAAATATATTCTTCCAGACTAAGCAAATTTAGGATATAATAATTAACATTTTACAGAAAAAAAAACAACAACAAATGAACGTGAATCATTAGTTTAATATATATACTGATATTTATTTCTTAAAGTCTTAATAATTTGTTATCTATTAAAGTTGAAAAGTGAAAACATTCAGAATGTTTTTTTTTTTCAGTAAGTGCTAATATTGTTCTGGCCTTGGTAAGGCATAGGGGTTTTGAACCCTACTCATGTTAATTTCTGCTTGTTTTGAGTATGACTCGGTTGTTTATTGTTTTTTCTCTTTGTTTTGGGGTTTTATTTATTTATTGATGGTGATTTATGGTGGTTTTATGCTTGGAAAATTATTTGACTTTATTTGAGATATTTTTGGTTTAGTGGAGCTCTTCACTTTTCTTTAGAAGACTTGTTTTGTGGAAAAAGTAATTTTTTAATATTAATTGTGATAATATTCGGGTTCTCAGCCCTTCAGTCAGATTGGACTTCACTTACCTTACTGCTTGGCAGTCTGAGCAAAATATTTTGCCAACGTGTCACTGAACATGTTGACTGGACAATGAGTTGGCTGGAAAGTGTCACTGGTTTGGTATATTAAAACAAATCGTAAAACCATTTTTGATCTCTGGATAAGTTATTTATTTATTTATATATATTTATTTGATTTTTTCTTCTATTGTTCTAACGCCCACGTCCGATGAAGGTCTTTCTTCAAAGTTGGATATGTGTGTTGTTTATTTATTGGACTTGGCTCTTTGCCCCGACTTGGCTGTCATCCAATAGTCAGTTGGTGGCTGATTGTTTTTTTGTGCATTTTTTATTTATCTTCTTTTTTGCGTTTGCCTTTTTTGTTTGTTTTTATTTCTCCCTACTTTGCCGGCCCTAATGCCTTGCGGGGGGGGGGGGGAGGATGTTTTATAATGTACGTTGTTTTTGTTTTTTGTTTTTGGACTTTTTACTTAATAAATAAATCTTAAATCTTAACAGGAGAATTATTTTTTAATGTTTTAGTTTTCTTGAATGTTAGCTTAAGTGTTTTTCTCAATGTTACCTCAGTCGTGCACAATTTTCCCCAGTTCTTCAAACTGGTCAAATTTGCATCCCCTACCAGCAAAAAAGCCAAAAAACCTGTCGGGTGGAGCATGGTTTTGGAAATGCTCTTTCATAGGGAGCAACCCTTACCCTTTTCAGCTCGCAGCATCACGGTACATAAATTAGACTTAAAATGGGTTTTCAAAATATTTTTGCTTAATGGAAGAGGTGTAATCCGTATGGCACGCTTAGTCCTAATACATTTTCCTGAATGAACTGAAGTTATGGAAGAAATTCCCTTTTCCCAGTCTATATTGTGGTAGAAAAATTCAACAGAATTTGGAAATTTTGGCGTGACAATGCACTTCTTGAGGCACCCCCTCCCCCAGGACAATTACATATTTCCGAACAATTGCTT
The DNA here is from genome assembly GCA_027921565.1 of Artemia sinica. Lineage (NCBI taxonomy): Eukaryota > Metazoa > Arthropoda > Branchiopoda > Anostraca > Artemiidae > Artemia > Artemia sinica. The sequence continues at coordinate 10,658,453 of CM051267.1, read as the reverse complement.
ATATTTTATTGCCTTAATTAAAAATATTAGGTGTGGACAAGCCACCCAAATTAAAGCCTTCTTAGTTTTCACACTTCTAACTCAACCTCCCCCCTACGTAGGAACCGCTACTGGAACCAGTGATTCAATCCAAGGGTTTTCGCTGAGTTAGGACGCTCGGAACACGAGTTTTTGAAAAACCACTCTCCCTTACTAGCAGGTTACTTTTTGAAGTGTACTCAACACACGGAATATATTAATTATGCCTCTGAAATAACATATGGTTCTAGGACTTTTATTTTTCCAAAGCCTAAAATTTGTTACTTTGTTCTCATTCTTTAGATTTCTTACCAGGTCCTGCCCATTTGCAAGTTATAAAATATATACTTTCATTCTAAAGGGTCCATAACAGTGATTGAATTAAAAAGAGACACTTCCGATTTAATCTAGTCCTGGAAAATGTTATGCTGATTCAACTTATTTTGGCTGGAACTTATGAGAATTAGAGATAAGATTATAGTCACATGAACAGGAAAGATAAATTGATTTCTGTGTGGAACCATCCATGAGACGGACCCAATCCACTAACACTTACCTGTCTAATTAATTTTAAAAATTTTGCTTGTTAGTTTTTGGTGCAAGTGCAATCAAATGGAACCAATATCATCGCTGTATCACCCCACTAATGTGACAATGGGATGATTAAAATATTCAATCCTTATAGGATATGGCTAGAAACAGATATGGTGCTCTTTAACTTTTGCAATAGAGCCTTGCAGGATCATATACCCTTTTTTGGGAGGGGGCGCATGATGAAAGATTTTCTTTTATTGTTTAAATTTGTGTATTTACCATATCTGACAGTGGACAAATATGGTTTTGAAGCATGGATGCTCCAAAAAAACAGAGCAAAATTTGCTAGACGTTTACCACAGTATATAAATTATAGGCAGTATGATCTTTCCCTATCTCACCCATTATATAAGTCGGGCCGAGGTGCGACTGCTTTAGAGCACATAGAAACATAAGCGACATTAGATCTTTTCACGGGTAGACAAGTCAGATTTCTCTTGAACGCGAACACTAAATTTTGAAGAAACTAATTTTAAATTAATTTATTCAAATACATATACGAAAGTCGATAATTAGTATTGCAATGTTATTATTAGATGTTTTTAGGAATTAAAAGTAGGTTTCGAAGTCTCAAGTTGGTTTCAAAGGCATTTTGAGAAAGTTTCTGCCAAAATACGTGTTCCAGGGTAATTGGACCGCTGATGGCAGATCAAATGAGAGGAGCTGTTTGTACGCGCTAATGCAAGAATATGTAGGAGGAGCTGTTTATTCGCACCGAGAATGAAGAGCCAGAAATTATCTGCGGTAAACTTAATGCTATATCTTTATACTGTGACGTTTACAGAGAAATTGCTGAATGACTGTATTTCAAACAGTAGACTGTACGAAAAGTATGGTTCAAACCCGCTTTCTAGGGCTATTAAATAAATAAAAACAAGTTTTTTTTTTACTGAAAGTAAAGAGCGACATTAAATTTAAAACGAACAGAAATTATTCCGTATATGAAAGGGGCTGTCCCTTCCTTAACGCCTCACTCTTTACGCTAAAGTTTTGTATTGTTTAAAAGAAAATTGAGTTGTAAGAAAGAGTCAAAATTTAGCGTAAAGAGCGAGGGGTTGAGGAGGGGACATCCCTTTTCATATATGGAATAATTTCTGTTCATTTTAAGTTTTAATGTCGCTCCTTACTTTCATTAAAAAAAAAATTGTTTTTTTTATTTAATTTTTGAACGTTTTTGAATTAATGCAGGTTTTGATTTTGGCTCAACCTACATGAATAATTGAAAAACAATTGTATACTAATTTTACTTTTATTTGGTTAAATGGCTTTCTCGAAAGTTGTTTAATTTTATTTACCAACGTTAATATTAGTAATAAATATACGTAACTTACTTTGGCTTAAAGAGCGCAATATTGACTATGGGGAAAACCCAATCATATACGTAATAATTTCTGTTCGTTTTAAGCTTTGATATTGTTCCTTACTTTCAGTCGAAAAACTTGTTTTTTTTGTTTAATTTCTGATCGTATTTTTTTAATAATGCTGGTAAATCCGCCACCCCCTTCATAGCAATGTCCCTTCAACCATGAAAAATCCCTCCATGGAAAGACCCTCCCACATAACCCTGACCACCACCCCTCACACCCCCCACCACCAGAAAAAATCCCCCCTGAAAACGTCTGTATACTTCCCAATAACCAAACCTATTTGTAAACATTTCAACAGTCCCCCCGGGGACTTTGGGGGATTAAGTCATCCTAAAAGACATAGCTATTATATTTTCGACCATGCTGAACAAAATGGCTATCTAAAAATTTTGATCAGGTTACTTTGGGAAAACATGAGCGTAGGAGGGGGCCGAGTTGCCCTCCATTTTTTTTGGTCACTTAAAAGTGCGCAAGAACTTTTAATTTCCGTTCAAATGAGCCCTTTCACGATATTCTAGGACCACTGGGTCGATATGATCACCACTGGAAAAAAAACAACAAATAAACACGCATCCGTGATCTTTCTTCTGGCCAAAAATGCAAAATTCCACATTTTTGTAGATATGAGCTTGAAACCTTTACAGTAGGGTTTTCTGATACGCTAAATCTGATGGTGTGATTTTCATTAAGGTTCTATAACTTTTAGGGGGTGTTTTCCCCTTTTTTTCGAAAATCAGGCACATTTTCTCAGGTGCGTAACTTTCGATGAGTAGGACTAAACTTGATGAAACTTATATATTTGAAATCAGAATTAAAATTTAATTCTTTTGATACATCTATTGGTATCAAAATTCTGTTTTTTAGAGTTTCGATTACTATTGAGCCTTGTCACTCCTTACTTACAGTTCGTTACCACGAACTGTTTGATAATGAGAGAAAGATTGAGATGACTAGGGCACGTTCTATAGATGAAGGACGGCAGATTGTGAAATATTGCCTTTTTCGTCCAGCTTTCTAGGGCTAAACGGAAAGCAGGTTGTCCGCAGTTTTGGTGGAAGGTTGTCGTAAAGAAAGATTTAAGGGAAATGACCACTTCCTGCGAGGGTGTAAAGAGGGAAGCTTTGAATAAATTAGGCTGGAGGAGGACTGTACGTAACTTTGTTGGCCGCAGGTGGCTTGAGGCTGTGGTGAGTTGTTAGTAGTAGTAGTAATAGTAGTATTGCTTAGTTATTGAATGAATGTTTGAAGGTTCCATACGTTCAACGACAAACATATTTGAAGCTTAATTTCTAAGGATTTTTTTTTTATTTTCCGACAGCCAGCAACAACCCCTAATTTATTCCAAAATCCATAAAGTACATACTAATACCTGCCCATTTGTGCGACATGAAATACACACTATCTAGAGATCCATAGAAGGGATTCGATAAAAGAGGTAAACAATTTAAGATACAATCTACGTTTTGCAAGAAATAATTGATTCAACATATTTTAGTTAGAATTTATGAGGAAAATAGATAATATTTCAGTTAAATTAACAAGTGGGACACATTGATGTATATTTAGGTCTGCGAGGATTACTATATCATCCCATCCTTGTGATAAAGAAGGAGTACCAAAATTCCAGGTTATCTGGACAGTTATGATGTAATTTCGCTCATGGAAAGTTGAGGTCAAATTGGCAGAAAAAAAGTGGAAAGAAGCAATAAGTTGCAAAGATGCTACATGTTATCTTGACCATTAGACTTGAATATTTCGGGAAAAAACTAAAATTTTCTTACTCTACTTCCATTGCTCTATTAGAGGGAAACCATCCTCCCTTTCCCACGCCCATCATTTCCCCAAACAGATCCAATCAAATTTTGGAGATAACCATTTTGTTTAGCATAGTTGAAAAGCTCAGTATATATGTCTTTGGGGATGTCACCCCCCAAGGCCCTCAGGGCAGGGGTATAAGCCGTGGAGGGAGCTCATTCGATCGGAAATCGGAAGCTCTAGTGCCTTTTGATTTCTTAAGAGTCAAAAGTGATCGGAGGCCAATAGCTTCTCTCTCATGCCCTCTTTTCCAAGAATGCATCCAATCGAAATTTTTCGGACGGTCATTTGTTCATAATAGCCCAAAGATCATATAACAAGGTCCCCGGGATTGACACAACCCCCCAGAGCCTAGAGGCAAGGATTTCAAGTTATGACCCGGGGACATATAGGGGGGCATCTAGCTTCCCCCTCCCCCCCAACACCCTCTGTTCTCCATAAAAATCTGATAAAAGTTTTGAGGTAGCCATTTTTTCGAAATACTCCAAAGGTCAAACAACCCCCGGAGCCCCTAGTGCAAGGGCTGTAAGCTACGCAAGATGCCCATTGATAGCACATAAATATTTTATGGAAGGGTTGGTCCTATAAGCTTCGAAAGAGGCTCATTCGATTTAAAATCGAAAGTTCTAGTTCCCTTTTTAAGAGTGAAAAGTGATTTGAAGATAACCAGCCATCCCCCTCATCCTTTTCCCCTAGAATGATTTCGATCAAAATTTTTAAATAGCCATTTTGTTTAAAAGAGGGTCATTCAATTCGAAAGCGGAAGTTCTTGTGCCCCTTTTAAGGAACAAAAGCGATCGGAGGGCAATTAGCCCCTCTCCCAGCCCTTTCAAGAAAGGAAGAGCTGGTTGATTTACATTTCTTGTAAATAATTTAATTTGTGGTTGAGATGTTTTAAAAGGTAGTCGGTTCCTCTTTTGTTGCGCCCATAAATGCAATCAGCTTAGAACTATGAAACTCCAGCGGAGAGAGAGGAGAGTTGATGAGGGGATCCCCCATAACATACGAAACAATTTATGTTAGGCTTAAGTATTAATGTCGCTCTTTTGCTTCTTTTGTTTCTATCTTTAATTTCATCACTATTAAGATTGAATAAATTGTAAATATTAAACCAATCTTGGGTGCTCAATCATGTATAAAAAATATGCAAAACTGCAAAGAAGATGCTATTTGGTTGACATTAAATATAAATCTAATTTACCTAAAAGTGTTGGTCCAGTATTTGGATACTTGAAAGCAAAAAAGTCAACACTGACCTCAGGGCCACATTCAGGAATTTTGTTGGGAGAGGGGGATATAAAAAAAAATACAAAACGTAAGAAAAATTGGTTTACACGTTTTTTGTTGTTTTGTATGAGTCGGAACAAATTCTGGGGGAGGGGGTCAAACCAGGTACCCAACCCCTAAATATGGCCCTAATCAGCCTGCATTTTTGAACAGACTTGAGCTGTTTCTCAATTGTTTGATTTAGGGAGTAATAAAAAGTGCTATTGCAACATTTGCAACAACACTGAACGGGCGGAGTATTACTTTCGGTTTGATGCTTAGCCAAAGGATTTTGTCACAATTAGACAAACCTGGGACTGAAATTGGGACCGACACTTACCGGAAACACTTCCCTTAAGGGACCTAAATTTACTTTTCACATCCAGCTGATTCTCACCAGCTAGTAAACATTGATCTGATAGACTTATGCTAGTCAATGAGATCAATGAGAGGCAAAAATCAATGAGAGGCAAATCCGCCCTCGCTATTTAGCGTGCAAATGCCGCCCTTACATCTCATTTGTTTACCAATGCAACCATGTCAATATAAAAAGTACAAAAACACAAGAAGACATCAAAATAAAAACAAACATTTCCAAAAATAAACATAGTCTAAATGCATCTATACTTGTTTCAGTCTTGACTTCCGAGTGGAGAAATGTTAACAGTGGATTTCAGGTAATTGTTTCAATATATAAAACTACTTCGGGAATAATTATATCTATTTTTCTAGGGCAAGGGAGGGGATGAAGCAATTTTCATTTTAACATCTTTAGAAGCCCGTCTTCGTTTATTCAGATGTTTTTTCTTTGGTTATCTGGATAACCAAATATAAATAGATTTATTCAAATGGGACGAACAAATAAACTTTCAAATGGGGATAAATCCATTTATTTGGACAGTGAAAAAACAGGTAAAAAAGTCCAGATATTTCGGTCACATATACAGCGACCGTCTTCAGTAGAAATACTAAAATAATAAAATTGAAACTAGCATATTTATATCCAACAAAATAAATAACTTTTCGGGTCATTCACAAAATAATGAACTACCGGATTATTCACTAGATTATTTTCAGAGAGAGTTCATTGATAAAGTTCATTCAAAGTTCTTCATGTAAAATTTCTTCTTTAATCTTGCCCAAATGTAAAACAAATTTCCAATGAAAGTGGCAAAGCCTTTCGTGTCTTCTAATTGCAAACCAATGTTGAGTTTATAGATGTTTACTGGGTTGGTCTCATTTCCCCATATATACGACGTATTTTCGACATAACACCTTTAAACTAGTTGTTGTTTTCTTAGACCACACTGCGGTTCTAAGACGAACAAATAAACTTTCAAATGGGGATAAATCCATTTATTTAGATAGTGAAAAAACAGGTACAAAAGTCCAGATATTTCGGTCACATATACAGCGACCGTCTTCAGTAGAAATACTAAAATAATAAAATTGAAACTAGCATATTTATATCCAACAAAATAAATAACTTTTCGGGTCATTCACAAAATAATGAACTTCCGGCTTATTCACTAGATTATTTTCCGTGCCGTGTTTCAAGTGGAAAAGCTGGGGCTATTGGGCTAGAAGAACTTATAAAAGTGATGTATAATGGCTTATTTGAAAGCTATTATTCATATATACGTGCTTTTTTTTTTATTAGTTTTACCATTCGTAAATAGCACTGCGAAATAGCACTGAATAGAATACTTTTGGTGCCACTTCTTAAGTGGAAAAGCTCTGAAGTACAAAACAGGTACTATTGTAATAGTTATGTTCCAGAACCCTTAACTAGAGGTTTACAAGAACCCCTCCCATACACTCCCCCTCCCATCCCCTTTAAAAATCTACGTTTTTAAGGTATATTCTCAATTAATGTACTTAGTAAATATGATATGAGCTAATTCAAAATGTGAATGATCAATTGTTGAAAATTTGGCATTTTTATAAGGCATAAGTAGTAAGAGGGTATGCAATTTTGCAGGGACTCCGTGTTTGGAAGACAACTGGATTTCAGCAAGAACACCAAGAGAAGGAATTGACCTAGTTTAGAGAGAAGTGTTAGAATTCAATTGACAGATTACAGATACTCATACCAGAGAACTAGATCCAAAAATAAGTCTGTGACGCTGGGCGAACGTCCAGTTATTTTTTCAGGAATTTGTTACAGGATTCTTGCAAGGACATGTCATATAGTTATTGCGCGCACAAGAATATCACAAAGAATCATTATTTAAAGAGGGAAAGGCTTGAAATATTAATTGCTTATCAACTATGGGATAAATCTGAGGAAATAGTGAGTCCATCAAGAGATACATATTGTTTTTATGTTGGATTGATGTTTTGAGAGTAACTATTTAAATTTCCGGATATATTTATCGTGGGGGATTTTAAATGTATAAATGTGGTCGGTATAATACACAAGTACCAAATGAGGAGTGTGGGCAATACAAAATATTGTGTAGCATCGGGAATATACATAAAGTCGATATTAATAAGGCTGTACACATTTTAGGCAATGATACGGCAGCCATTAGTCGTCCATTCCCCAATCTCCGAGGGCCCCAATACCCCTTCCCCAACTTTTTGGCCCCTCCCCTATTGTTCTTCAACTTTTTTTTAAGTTTAATTTTTTTAACTTTTTTCTAACTTTAGTTTTATGTTTTTTTATTTTTTAACATAGAAATTTTTTCAACTTTTTTACATGTCTTAGAATGACATGAAACATACTTAAAACAAAAAAAAATCACATTTAATATTTTCGATGTACAAATGAGAATGATATAAATACGTATGTTAGTCGTGACTTTTACTATTAGAAAAATAGTGTTTGTAGTATCAATTTTTTTGGGACTGAAATTTTTTGAACTGAAAATTATTCAACTCTGTTATTTTTATTTTTTACTTATCTGGCTACATCAATTGTGCTATATGCTTGCTCATAGACACTACGAGACTGTCTCAGTGGCACTCTATAGCTGGTTATCAGAATAACGTGAAAAATACTTCAAACAAAATTTCACGTTTAATATTTTTGAAATACAGAATAATAATGATATAGATATGTTAGTTGTGGCTTTTACTATTAGAAAAATAATGTTTGTAGTAGCACTTTTCTTTTCTTTTTTTCTGACATGGAATTTTTTGGACTTGGAAAATTATTCAACTGTTTGTTATTATTATTTTTATTTATGCCGTTCTCTCAACAGTACTCTATGGTTGCTCAAAGACACTACGCGGCTGACCCACTGGTACTCTATGGCAGGTTATCGACACTAACTAGTTTAATGTATGTATAAAATCAGTAATTTTCACACTTTGGAGTTCAAATAAAAAAAATAAATATTTAATATTTCTGAAATACAAAATGAGAACGATATAGATATACAAGTCGTGACTTTTACTATTAGAAGAAAAGTGTTTGTAGTAGCACTTTTCTTTTCTTTTTTTATGACATGAAATTTTTTGGACTTCGAAAATTATTCAACTTTGTTTTATTATTATTTTTATTAATGTGGCTGAATCAATGGTGTTTTATGGTTCCTCATAGAAACTACATGGCTATCCCAGTAGTACCCTATGGCTGGTTATTGTCACTATCTGGTTTAATGTATGTATTAAATCAGAAATTTTCAGACATTGGAAGGTTAAACACCTGCTTCATATTTAAAAAAAAGTGAAAATAAATTATTTGAAGAAAGTTTGTACACACGATAAAATCATCGTTGCGTTGAATGCTGACAAAAACCGAAATTTGAACCATAAAACAATCATTAATGGGGATCTTATTGGAAATGTATGAGTGCGTTGTCGTGACAGCGAGGAGCTAAATTTCTTTGGACAACAGAAACCATTCAAAATTAATCATGGTGGATATACGAGAGTGAGAGCTCCAGAGATGGTAGTGCTAAAAGAGAATGCCAACATAAAAATAATAGTTAATGAAGATGGGCATCTTCTTTCTAATGGTTCTGGTAACACGTTACCAGTTGATAGATCCTATTGCCATCGTTCTGGTATTAATAGTCAAATGAAAGCAAAGAAGAAAAGAAAGGCCAACTGCTGCACTAATGTCATAAATCATATCTTGTCTACATGCCAGAACTGTTACTTGTTTAAACACAATAAGAGAATAGGCAGTGAAATCGCTACCAAAGTAGAAAGGACATTGGCAGCCAATATCACTAATGAATATAAAGATGAATTGATGGAAAATAAAGCGCAAGTGATAATTATTACTACTATTGATCATATACTCAATGAACCTAATAACACCAAAGATGAAACGCATATTGAACCTGTTTGTGACACCCCAGTAAAATTGTGTGTGACTCAAAATGGAATAACGATTATTCTACTGGTTACGATATCATGAGAAATCATGATGAGTTATTTTATGGAACAGATTCAAAATGTCCAATGTTGTTCAATGATATTAATAAGGTACAATAATATTTATAGCACATTTTTATATTAATATTCTACATTTCATTATTTCATTAAAAATATTTTATGCATTACTTTGTTATGTGATCATTATTCTTAGGATACGCTAGCATGCTAAACATTTAGAATGTCTATTAAAAAGTCGGAGATGTTAGAAAAGGAATTTTCAGAGACAAATATTACTGCTAGCAGATTCATAAGTTTATTAATTGATGACTGAGTATTAAAAATTAAAAAAAGTACTTTTGCATAGAAAAAATTCAACCACACAGGTTTTTTTTTACCATAAAAAGATTTTACAATATTTCACCGAGTTAAGAAACTATTCAAACGTCTCAGAATCTATGCATACTAAAATCTTCTATTGCTGTCAATGTGCTTGGAAAAACAGTGTTACGTGCTTCTGATTGGTTGTCAAGTCACTCGCACAATTGATGTCTTAGCCTAGGGAATGTAGATGAAGTGTTTGAACATATCACTGTAATATCATTAGTTCTCGAGTGTGTTTGAATTCACGATCTTTAGGATCAAGTAAAAAAACTTTACTTTTATTATTATTAACCAATTTTAAGTAGATACACGAGAATGTTCAAAGAAAATGAAGATATATTTTATATTATTATGACTAAAAAATCTAAATAAATAAACAAGAATGTTCAAAGAAAAAGAAGACATTTTACTGAAATCTACTGAAAGCTAGATCTCAGAGGCTCATTATGTCCTTTTTATTATTATTATACAATTCCAATCAAATAAATGAGAAGATTCAAAGAAAAAGTTGACATTTAACTAAAATCTACTGAAAGCTAGATCTTAGAAGCTCATTATGCTATTTTTATTATTATTGTTAAACAATTTTAGTCAAATAAACGAGAATATTCAAAGAAAAAGAATAGATTTAACTTAAATCTACTGAAGGTCTCTACTACTACTACTACTCACATCTCACCGAAGGGGTTTTAGTTTACTACTCACATCTCACCTCAGGGCAAGGATTTTAAGTTATGCCCTGGGGGCACATAAGAGCAATTTTGGCACAATGTAGTATTTTTTATTTTGTTCCTTTAGACCAGAGCACTTTGTATCGAAGAAGTTGTCGTAGAAACTTCAAAATGGGCTCATTCAATTGGAAATTTGAGTGGCTTGTGGGCTTTTTAATAGTCGAAAGTGATCGGAAGGCAACTAACATCCCTTCCACGCCCACCATTTCCCGAAACACATCCAACCGAAATTTTGAGATAGCCATTTTGTTCAGAGTAGTTGATTTCCTGATAGAAATAAGGTTTTTGAGGAGGACACTCCCCCACAGCCCTCAGGGCAAGGGTTGTAAGTTATGCCCTGTGGGCATATTAGGTTTTTATTGAAAGTGTTGTCGTATAAACTTCAAAAAGGGCTCATTCGAAATTGAAATGGCTAGTGCCCTTTTTAATAGTCGAAGGTGATAGAAGGCAACTAAAACCCCTTCTACGCCCGCCATTTCCCCAAACACATCCATTCAAAATTTTGAGATAGCCATTTTGTTCAACGTAGTTGAAAGTTCTGGAAATTATACCTTTGAGCAGGACTTTCCCCCTACAGTCTTCAGGGCAAGGGTTATAAGTTGTGCCCTGGGGGCATATAAGGTTTTTGTTGAAAGCTTTGCCGTAGAAACTTGAACAAGGACTCATTCGATTGCAAATTCAAAGGGCTAATGCCATTTTTAATAGTCGAAAGTGATTGGAGGCAAACTAACCCCCTCTCACGCCCACCATTTATCCAAACACATCCAATCAAAATTTTGAGATAGCCATTTTGTTCAACGTAGTTATAAGCTCTGGAAATTAGGTCTTTGAGGATGACAACCCCGCCCCCTCAGAGCCCTCTGGGCAAGGGTTAAAAGTTAGGCCCTGAGGGCATATAAGGTTTTTATTGAAAGCTTTGTCGTAGAAACTTGAAAAAGGGTGCATTCGATTTGAAATTCAAAGGGCTAGTGCCCTTTTTAATAGTAAAAAATGATTGAAGAACAACTAACACCCCTCTCACGCCCACCTTTTCCCCAAACACATCCAATCAAAATTTTTAGATTGCGATTTTGTTCAACATAGTTGAAAGTTTTGAAAATTAGGTCTTTAAGTATGAAACCCCCCCCCCCCCCACAGCCCTCAGGTCAAGGGTTGTAAGTTATGCCCTGGGGGCATTTAAAGTTTTTATAGAAAGGGTTGTCGCAGAAATTTCAAAGAGGGCTTATTCGATCGGAAATTGAAATGGCTAGTACTCTTTTTAATAGTCGAAAGTAATTTGAGGGCAACTAATCCCCCTCTCACGCCCACCATTTCCCCAAACGCAAACAGTGAAAATTTTGAGATAGCCATTTTTTTCTAAGTAGTTGAAAGTTCTGGAAATTATGTCTTTTTGGATGCCAACCTGCCCCCCCACAGCCTTCAGGGCAAGGGTTGTAAGTTATGTCCTGGGGGCTTATGAGGTTTTTGATAGAAAGAGTTGTCGTAGAAACTTCAAAAAGGGCTAATTCGATTAGAAATTGAAACGCGTAAAGCCCTTTTTAATAGTCGAAAGAGATTGAAGAGCAACTAACCCCCCTCTCACGCACCATTTTCCCAGACACATCAAATCAAAATTTTGAGAAATTCATTTTGTTCAACGTAGTTGAAAGCTATAGAAATTAGGCCTTTGAGGATGACGACCCCCTCCCCACAACTTATAAAGCTAAGAGAGGAAAATAAATAATAAATGATAAATAAAACCAAAAAGGGGTGAGAAAATGAGAATTATGTCAGCCAGTGGTAAAATATGAAGACAAAAAACCAGCAAATATTTCGACAAGGACCTCCGCCAAGTCGTCCTCAGTGTTAAAAAAACAAAAAACCAAAAAAAAAGAACCAACAAGAATCTAACAATACTTTTTGTATTGTTAGGTAACAATACCTAGCAATACTTTTTGCTCTTCTGCCATTTCGGTTTTCATTATATATCTTAATAGGTTCTCCTAAATTTGATTGGCTACAAATATCAAAAGAGTCTTTTAGTATCAAATTGTTATGAATTGGGCTTGATGAAATGTCTCCGGTGTCCCTATTTATAGCCAAATTCCTGTTCATATATTTTTTTTATCTCAATTACCTCTCTGAAAGATTGCGGTAGGCCATTTACAGTAGATATTAAATTTGCCTCCTCAAAAAGAACAAGATGTGTAGGATTTTCGAAAATATACTGAGCCAATGCGGAATCCAAGTTATTATTTTTATTTTTCAATCTCAGGGACTTATCTATTGAAGTTTTGTGTTCATGCAAACGTTCACCAAGTTGTTGATGGGTCCTACCAATGTAAAATTTTAAACATGAACACGGGACTCTGTAGACACCACTACCCAGTATATGGTCAGTTATATCTTTTCCTGAGTTGAAAAAAATGTTCACCCTAACTGAAAATCCTTCCCCTGAGGGTTGTGGGGGAGTGTCCTTCACAAAAACATATTTTCTATCTGGAAATCAACTACACTGAACAAAATAGCTATCTCAATTTTACTCTTAAAAAGTGAACTAGAACTTTCGATTTCCAATCAGATGATCCCTCTTTGAAGTTAATACGAGCATCCCTTCCATAAGAACCATATATGCCCCCAGGGCATAACTTACGACGCATGCCCCCAGGCCCTGGTTGGTTTGTTTCGACACCGGAATTTTTGTTATATGATCTTTGAACTATTTTTAACAAAAAACTATCTTAAAATTTTTATTGGATACTTTTGGGAAAAAAGAGTTTGGGGGGGGGGGGAAGCTAGTTACCCTCTAATACCTTTTGACGCTTAAAAAGTGAACTAGGGCTTTCAATTTCCAGTCAAATGAGCTCTCTCTGAAGTTTATACGAGCATTCCTTCCATAAGAACCATAGATGCCCCAGGGCATAGCTTATAACCCTTGCCCCTGAAGACTGTGGAGGGAATGTCCTGCTCAAACATATAATTTCCAAAACTTTCAACTACGTGGAACAAAATGGCTATATCCAAATTTTGATTGGATGTGTTTGGAGAAATGGTGGGTGTGGAAGTTGCCTTAGAATCACTTTCGACTATTAAAAAGGGCACTAGCCCTTTGAATTTCCAATCGAACGAGCCTTTTCTGAATTTCCTACGACAACGTTGTCTATACAAAACCTTATATTCCCCCAGGACATAACTTACAATCCTTGCCCTGAGGGCTGTGGGGGGGGGGGGTGTCATGATCAAAGACCTAATTTCCAGAAGTTAAAACCACGTTTAATAAAATGGCTATCTCAAAATTTTGATTGGATGTGTTTGGGGAAAAGATGGGCGTGAGAGGGGGGCTAGTTGCCCTCCAATCACTTTCGACTATAAAAAAGGGCAATAGCCCTTTGAATTCCAATCGAATGAGCCTTTTTAGAAGTTTCTATGACAATAGCCTCTATAAAAACCTTATATGCCCCCAGGGTATAACTTAAAACCCTTGCCCTGAGGGTTGTGGGGGAGTGTCCTCCTCAAAAACATATTTTATATCTGGAAATTAGCTAAGCTGAACAAAATGGCGCTTTCAAAAGCTTGATTGGATGTGTTTGGAGGAATAAAGGGTTAAGGGGGGGGCTAGTTGCCCTCCAATCAATTTTGACTATTAAAAAGGGCACTAGCCGTTTAAATTTCCGATCGAATGAGCCTTTTTGAAGTTTCTACGACAACACCTTCTATAAAAAAACTTATATGCCCCCAGGGCATAACTTAAAACCCTTGCCCTGAGGGGTGTGGGGGAGTGTCCTCCTCAAAAATATATTTCTATCGGGAAATCAACTACGCTGAACAAAAGGGCTATCTCAAAATTTTGATTGGATGTGTATGGGGGAATGGTGGGCGTGGAGGGGGGGGGGCTAGCTGTCCTCCAATCACTTTTGACTATTAAAAAGTGCACTAGCCCTTTGAATTTCCAGTCGAATGAGCATGTTTTTAAGTTTCTACGACAACTCCTTCTCTAAAAACCTTATATGCCCCCAAGGCATAAGTTAAAACCCTTGCCCTGAGGGTTGTGGAGGAGTTTCCACCTCAAAAAACATATTTTCTATCTGGAAATCAACTACGCTGAACAAAATGGCTATCTCAAAATTTTTATTGGATGTGTTTGGGGGAATGATGGTTTGGGGGGGGGGGCTAGATGCCCTCCAATCACTTTCGACTATTAAAAATGGCATTAGAAATCTCGATTTCCAATCGAATGAGCCCCCTTTGAAGTTTCTATAACGATCCCTTCCATATGAAGTGCCTCTGGGAAATAAAATACTAAATAAATAATAATAAAACATTGAAGCCGTATGGCCTTTACTATAGGCAACGCTATAGCGTTGTCTCTGATTTCTGTTCGTTTTGGGTTTCATTTATTTATCGATGCTGATTTGTGGTAGTTTCACGCTTGGTAGATTATTTGATTTTATTTTTTGCTCACTTTTGGTTTAATGGAGTTCCTTACTTTTCTTTGAAAAACTTATTTTATGGAAAAAGGTTTTTTAATTAATTTCTGTTCGTTTTATATTGACATAATCTTTTCAGGGAAAAAGAAAATAATACTTTAAATTGTTCCTTTTTTTAAGACTTTATAGTTTGTCCTGCTATTTATATGCTGCAGAAAACTTTTCAGTAATTTTTAACAGCATACACCCTTTTAAAAATCCGCACAAAAATAGAAGTGTTTAATTTAGTTTCATACCTCCTCTACTTGACCTGAAATAAAAAACTTGATACCATTCGCAAAAAAAATCTGTTTACTTTCTTTGATAGCTTGGATGCACTTACGCTATTTTGATTTGGTTAAATTTTAAGAGCAGAAGTAGCCCCGAAAATTTGGACATAATAACCTCAGTCCTTCTTGGGATACTGATGAGATGCATTATTGGGAATTAGCATTAAAACAGTGCATTTTGATTTAATCTTAAGGCAACTTTTAGTTTTTTAAACATAATGGGCAAATGGTAGGGTGGGCGTGGGAGGGAGACTAGTTGCCCTCCAATCACTTTCGACTATTAAAAAGGGCATTAGTCCTTTCTATTTTCAATCGAATGAGCCCTTTTTGAAGTTCCTACGACAACTCCTTCGATACGAAGTGCCCTAGTCTAAACAAAAAAAAAAATAATAATACATTGTACCCAGATCGATCTTTACTATAAAAATGCATACCTTTCAATCACTTTCAACAATTAAAAAGGGCACTAGCCCTTTCAATTACCAATCGAATGAGCCCTTTTTGAGTTTCTACGACCTTTTCTACAAACACCTAATATGCCCCAAGGACATAACTTACAGCCCTTGCCCTGAGGGCTGTGAGGGGGTTGTCATCCTCAAAGACCTAATTTCAAGAACTTTCAACTACTTTAAACAAAATGGTTATCTAAAAATTTTGATTGGATGTGTTTGGGGAAATGGTGGGTTTGAGAGGGGGGTTAGTTGCCCTTCAACCACTTTCGACTATTAAAAATTGCACTAGCCCTTTCAATTTCTAATCAAATGAGCCCTTTTGAAGTTTCTACGACAAAACTTTCTATAAAGCCTTATATGCCCCCAGGGCATAACTTACAACCTTTGCCCTGAGGGTTGTGGGGGGGGGAGGTTTGTCATCCTCAAAGACCTAGGACCCTTTTTGAAAGTTCAAGGACCTTGCAAGTTCCTTGTTCTCGATAAAAGAATTGTGCACTTGTGTCCTTGCTCTACGACGAGCGACCTGAGTTTGACAATCTCGAACTCCAAATTAACTTAATGCCACTTTTTCTGCGACGCTGTTCCTCCTCCCTATGACGTTCCTAGCCAAGTGATTGGAGTTCAAGACTTCAGACAATTTGTCCGTAAAGACAGGTGGCACTGGTTACACCCTGTGCCAGGTTGCACCCTGGTGGCACTGGTTATTTGGTTTGGAACGGCGGTCTGTGGCATGACTCTATAAGCTCAGCCAGATTTACCCCAGCTTTAAATGAGAACCTGGGGAAATCTGTTGATAGTAAACAGGAATAATATGGGAAAGCACAAGATGGCTGCCCCAAATTGCACCTCCTTTTTGAAGGGCCATGAAATGGAGATTAGGACCATCGGTAAAGATTGTAAAATCCTATGTGGTATTCTTTACATTTTATTATTTATATCATTCCTGCTCTTTAAAAAAATATACCTTACATTGTGGGGTCTATCAGTGAAACCTGAATCGTACAGACTCGCTATTATTTATGTTTCCCTTTTCCTCCTTTTGCTATACAAATTTTAAACTTAAAAATGCTACATAATGTTTCATAGCCAATTTTAACAAGATGTCTCGCATATTTCCAGTTACCTTATTCTTCTTTTTTCCGTTTCAGTTTTGTTTCATATTTCTACAGAGTTGCTTTGAAATTTATCTACTTTTGGAAGATATTAGGAAAAGTTCTTCTCTTCTAAAAATTTGAATTTTCATCTATGCTTTTCTTTGTCATTGTGTTAAGTCTCTCTGCTGGAACGTAAAAAAAAGAGAAAGCATCCAAAGCAATGATAAGTGCATCTAAAGTCATACAACGTTTATATATTTTCATGACAACAAAATTCATTGCCAAACTTTAATACACTTATAAATAGCAACACATAATTTCTGTTGGAAAAAGAAACTGAATTTTTATGTCATTCACTCATTGCTTAATAATTGTACTATGATTATTAAGATCTTTTAATTAATTAAATAAAAAAGTATTTTTTCGACTGAAAGTAAGGAGCAAAATTAGAAATTAAAACAAACAGAAATTAATATGTATATGAGGGGTTCGCCCCCTCATCAATACCTCGCTCTTTACGCTAAAGTTCAAATTTTGTCCCAATTCTTTAAGATGTATTTATTGGTATCAAGATTATGTTTTTTAGAGTTTCGGTTACTATTGAGCCGGGTCGCTCCTTATTACCACGAACTGTTTTATTAACATCGAAATTTTGCTTGAAAAAAAAAAGCTGAGATATAACTTGCCCTTTTCAATGTTCGGCATGAACCAGTTAATCCCAGATTACTCGATTTAGCAGGGAAAATTAACGTCTTCACGCCCCCCCCCCTCCTCCCGGGTTTATCTGAGGGATATAAAGCCCGTTAATGGGCTTTCTTTGCCCTCGGTTTGCTCAAGCAAAATTGTAAACGTCTCGAAACTCAATCAGTTGAAGGCCAGAGTACAAGCCCAAGCAATGTATACAGCATCCCCCTCAATGAAATGAGAGGGGCGTTGAACTAATTTAAAAGGCAATATGCGCTAAGATTCAAAGAATTAATTTGCAGATACACCACACGTCACTTTTTCATTGACCTTTAAAAGTTGAAACGTTTCTTTTGAAAGTGCTTTAAGAACTGCTGGCAATCTTCCAGTCTGATTACCTTGAAGCCAATTTCAATCCATTCAGACTTAGCCAAAAACTCCTTGAAATCTTCATTTTCTTTAAAAACCAGAAATTTTAATCTAGAAGTGAGCTACTTTCCCGGTCGTAAAATTTGGATCCATCAGGAAACTCGAAACAAGAGACAATATTCAAGGTCGATTTCACTTGAATGCCAATTTTCCCTAGGTTTGTCAAGCAAAGTTGGAAATTGACCCTCAATTGAATTTTCCTAAATTAAACTTCATTTTTTAAAAAGTACACCATTTCATTATTTAACAAGTAGTAGTCCAAGTAGAAACAAAGCTATGAACCCGGACGGCTACAACAATTATATCCTTAATTTAAACCAAATAACTCTCGTCAAAAAAAAAGGAAAATAAATACCAAACCGATTGTGCTTCCTCAACCTCTCCTTCCAAAAATGGTTTTGTTTTTATTCCAGCTTATTAGGAATTTAAAACTAATACTAGATAAAACAGTTCGTGGTAACGAACTGTATGTAAAGAGCGATTCGGCTCAATAGTAACCGAAACTCTAAAAAACGGAATTTTGATACAAACAGACGTATCAATAGAATTGGATTTTTATGCTGATTTTAAATATATAAGTTTCATCAAGTTTAGTCCAACCCATCAAAAGTCACGAGTCTGAGAAAATTTGCTTTGTTTTCATAAAAAGGAGGAAACACCCTCTAAATGTCATAGAATCTTAATAAAACACACACCGTCAGATTCAGCGTATCAGAGAACCCTACGGTAGAGGTTTCACGTTCTTAGCTGCACAAATGTGGAACTTTGTATTTTTTTTGCCAGAAGAAAGATCATGGATGCGTGTTTATTTTTTTTTTTTTTCGGGGGTCATCGTATAGACCTAGTGGTCCTGAGCCCATCGTATAGACCTAGGCCTCATTGGAACGAAAATTAAAAATTCTAGTGTCCTTTTTAAGTGACCAAAAAAATTGGAGGGCAACTAAGCCCCTCCCAAGTTACTTTTTTCCCAAAGTCACAGGATCCAAGCTTTGAGATAGCCATTTTGTTCAGCATAGTCAAACCATCTAATAACTTTGTCTTTGAGGACGACTTAATCCCCCACAGTCCACAGGGGAATGGCTGTAAGTTATGAACTTTGTCCATTGTTTATATATAGTATTGGTTATTGGTAAGTATACAGACGTTTTCATGGGAGTATTTTTTCTGGTGGGGGTGCCAGGGGATTAGCTTACATGGGAGGATCTTTCCATGGAAGAATTTTTCATGGGAGAAGAGAATTTCCATGAAGGGGGCGCTGGATTTCCCAGCATTATTTAAAAAACAATCAGAAATAAAATAAAAAAACAAGTTTTTTCAACTGAAAGTAAGGAGCAATGTTAAAACTTAAAAAAAACAAAAAACTATTACGTATATGAGGGGTTTGGCCCCTCCTCAATACCTTGCTCTTTACGCTAAAGTATTTTTAGTAATTTCAAAAGAGCTATTTATTCCAATTAAACGGCCTTTGTGATTCAGAGGTCATTCTTAAAGAATTGGAACAAAATTTGAACTTTAGCGTAAAGAGCGTGGTATTGACGAAGGGGAGAACCCCCTCATATTATCTATATGAGGAAGTTTGCCCCCTCGTCAATATCTCATTCTTTACGCTAGAGTTCGAATTTTGTTAAATAATGGTCGATATAAGTAGCCTAATAATTTGTTTGTGTTATTTTCTGGCCATTCTTAGCATTTAATTTTAGCTGAAAAAGCTTCATAACTATGATTTTTATGTAATAATAAACCAAAGATATTGTATGTCTTCGGCTTGTGGTTGTTATTAAATAAAAAGAAAACAAGTTTTTTCCAACTGAAAGTAAGGAATAACATTAAAACTTAAAACGAACAATTATTACATATATCTTTTAAAGATCTTTTCTTTCATTAATTATGGTGATTTGAGAATTGCTCAAATTGTGACTTTCATTTTCATAAAAACAGACTCGACCTCTTTGACCGTTTTTTTACTATGCCTTACAAAATTAGTTCCGTAAACATCGCTAATTTAAGTTACGTGGGATAATCTTTCCATGGAGATAATTTCTCGTGGAGGAACGGAATTTTCCATGGAGGGGGAGCTGGATTTCCGTACATTATTTAAAAAGCGACCAGTATTTAAACAAAAACAAGTTTTTTTCAACTGAAGTAAGAAGCAACATTAAAACTTAACAGGAACAGAAAATATTACGTATTTGAGATGGGTTGCCTCTCCTCAATAGCTCGCTCTTACGCTAAAGTTTCATTTTTTAACTTTTAAAAGAGGTTATTATTCTAATTAAACAGATTTTGTGATTCAGGAATCGTTCTCAAACAACTGGAACAAAATCAAAGTTAGGTTATTATAAGGTTATTATTAATTTAAAAAAGTAAAATTAATAAGGAAATTTCGTTTTAATTATTCATGAACGGTGAGCCAAATTCAAAACCTGCATTAATTCAAAAACGTTCAGAAATTAAATTAAAAAAAAACAAGTTTTTTTTTAACTGAAAGTAAGGAGCGACATTAAAACTTAAAACGAACATAAATTATTTCGTGTATGAAAAGGGATGTCCCCTGCTGAATGTCCCACTCTTTACGTTAAAGTTTTTTTATTGTTTTAGAAAGCAGAGCTGTGAGAAAGAATCAAACTTTAGCATAAAGAGCGGGTCGTTGAGCAGGGGAGAGGTTTTTGATATACGGAATAATTGCTAAAAAGACTAAGGAAGCATAAACAAATTGAAAGTGATTATTAGCATATTGTCTGGAGACGTTCAGCTGGGCTAACAACAAACTATTCTTGATTGAATGCGTATCAAATCATTCACGACGGTGATGTGTAGGGAAAGAATAGCCTTTCTCACTTGAAAGCAAAATTCTAAAAAAAAAAAATTATAAGAAAATTGCATACCAAACAACCTAGTTTGTATTTCGAATCCAATTGTCTAAAACTCTTTAATTTGGACATTAACTTTCACTGGTAATAAGCAATGAGAACAATCTTCCTAAAATTGTACGCGATTTTTATCGCAATTGGGCTCTTCTAGAAATTCCATTGACAAATTTAATCATTTATAATAGTGAGGGGTGAATATAGAATGGTCCTTCTCACTGAAACTAAAATTCTAAACATAAGATTTAAAACAATTTTCAGACCAAACAATATACCTTGTATGCTCATTTCAAACATTTGGAATTCTTGACTTTATATAAACCTTTAAAAATTATTAGCTTAAGAAAAATGCTGCCTCCTTAGATTTAAAAAAAAATACCTTTCTTGATATTTTTCATTGAAAATATTGGAAACACAATTATCCCTCAAGATTTTTGGACAATACATACCGCTGATTTTTCATAAATTTTTACCGTGTAAACGCAACTAAAACCTGGAGTTTTGCCTTCTTACGTAATAGAAATATTTATCGTGAAACTTTCTTGTCACAAACGGTTATGGAAAGAGGAGTTAATTTTTGAGGGAAAAACTCATTAAGTAACCAAAAACAGGTGAGACATAAGAAATGTAATAGTAGTTATGGTATGAGTCGCAAGTTATGTTGACATTATTAAGAGGGTTTCATAGAACCAAAGCTTACCTTCTACCCAGGACTAATCAAACCATGATAATGAGTGGCGCGTAAAGAATAGTACTTCTCACTAGAAATTAAAATTTCAAGAACCAAAATTTATAATAGCGTACAGATATATGTTTTACGCTAACTTCAAACGTTTGAATTTTTTTACTTTAAAGTGTAACCTTCAAAATTAGTAGCGTAGGAAAATTACCACCACCCTCCCCCTCTCTAGGCTGAAAAAAATACTTGTCTTATATTTTCATTGCAAAAGATTGAAAAACAACAAAATTACGTCTAAATATTTTTGAAAAAAATTTTCACCTTCCGACATTTTGTGAACAAACCACCTGTTAACTCCACTAAATCCTGTAGTTTGTCACAAGAGAAATATATTTTTAAAATGTTCTTGTCGCTAACGGGTATGGAGCAAGGAATTAATTTGGGAGGGGGGAGGGTAAACTCATTATGGAACAAAAACAGGTAAAACCTACGAACTGTAATAGGAATTATTGCACGAATTTAATTTTTTTTTTTATTTGTAAGAGGGTCCCATAAAACCAAAGCTCCCTCCCTCACTCTTATACCAAAGCGTAAATGGGCATGGCAAATCTCAAACACCACATTTAAAAACTTTCCATGAGTGGTCTTTCAGAAAAATAAGGGGTTGAATTTAACCCCTAACGTCTGAGAGGTTTTTTGACAAAGCCTGACAAAACGGGCATTAATGGGATAGCAGCTCCCCTCTTATGACGGAAAATGTAGTTGTCATGAGTTTATTCGGTTGTTGTTTGTTCGTGTGTTTTGTAAACGGCTAGCCGTTTTACTGCGCGTCAACAAAAACTTAGGTTTTTTCATAGTGCAGTAGTTGTAAATTGTGAAGTGTTATAATCGTGTTTATTAATAAACTAATAAAGTAAATAAAGTAAAGTTATGGGAAAAGTATTTTTTTTCTTTTATTGTATGCACTCAAATAAAACGGTTAAATTAGGTGTAAAAAGTCGTTATTGGCTCAGGAAGGAAGCTTCCCTCATACCTAAGAAAATCTGATTATTTTTTTTTAAGTAAGGCAAATACGTTTGTATTAGCTATCTTTATAGAATTATTGATATAGAACAGTTTGGCTACACCGTATATTTACGGTGAGTATACGGGTTTGAGGGGGTCATAGCCCATCTTCTATTTAATATTGACTCGTGTTTGTTATTGAAACAAACATAAATATAAATAAAAACTGAATTTTTACGAATCAAACAATTTGTGGTAACGAACTTGTAAGTAAGGAGCGGCTCAAGTGTAACCGAAACACTAAAAAACGGAATTTTGATACCAATAGATACATCAAAAGAATCAAATTTTAATGCTGATTTCAAATATATAAGTTTCATCACGTTTAGTCTAACCCATCAAAAGCAACGCGCCTGAGAAAATTTGGCTGATTTTAGAAAAAGGAGAAAAGACCCGCTAAAAATTCTAGAACCTTAATGAAAATCACACCATCATATTCAGCGTATAAGAGAACCCTACTGTAGAGGTTTCAAGCACCTATCTACAAAGATGTGGAATTTTGCATTTTTTGCCAGAACAAAGATCACGGATGCGTGTTTATTTGTTTTTTTTCCAGGGGTGATCGTATCGGCCCAGTGGTCCTAGAATATCGTGGGATGGCTCATGGGAATGGAAATTAAAAGTTTTAGCGCCCTTTTTTACCAAAAAAATGGAAGCCGACTAAGCCCCCTCCCACGCTCATTTTTTTTTACCAAAGTCACCTGATCAAAATTGTGAGATAGGCTTTTTGTTCAGCATGATCGAAAATATGATAACTATGTCTTTTAGGATGACTTAATCCCCCGAAGTCCCCGGGGGGAGGGCTGAAAGTTAAGAACTTTACCCGATGTTAACATATAGTATTGGTTATTGGGAACTATACAGATGTTTTTAGGGGTATTTTTTCGGGTAGGTGGGGAGGGTGGGTCGGGGTTCTATGGGAGGATCTTTCCATGAAGGAAGTTTTCATGGGGGAAGGGACATTGCTATGAAGGGGCCGCCGGATTTCCCAGCATTATTAAAGAAAAAGATCAGAAATTAAACAAAAAAACAAACAAGTTTTTCAACTGAAAGTAAGGAGCAATATCAAAACTTAAAACGAACAGAAAATATTACGTATATGGTTCGGTTTAACCCCTAGTCAAAACCTCGCTCTTTAAGCCAAAGGTTTTTTAGTGCTTTCATAAGAGCTACGTATTTATTCTAATTAACGGCCTTTGTGATTAAGGGGTCATTTTTTAAAGAATTGGAACAAAATTCGAACTTTAGCTTAAAGAGCAAGGTATTGACTAGGGGCCGAATCCCTTAATATACGTATTCAAAATCTATGAGAAGTTCGTTACGAAAGTTAATTCGTAAGTTGAGTATATTTATTACTAATAAAAACGTTCGTAAATAAAATTAAAGAAGTTTCGAAAAAGCCAAATAACCAAATAAAAGTAAAATTAATATACAAACTTTGTTTTATTTATTAATGTACGGTGAGCCAAAATCAAAACCTGCATTAATTCAAAAATGTTCAAAAATTAAATATAAAAAAAACAAGTTTTTTTTTTTAACTGAAAGTAAGGGACGACGTTAAAACTTAAAACGAACAGAAATTATTCCGTATATGAAAGGGGCTGTCCCCTCCTCAACGCCTCGCTCTTTACGCTACCGTTTGACTTTCTCACAACTCTGTTTTTTTCAACTATAAAAAACTTTAGCGTAAAGAGCGAGGCGTTGAGGAGGGGACAGCTCCTTTATTATACGGAATAATTTTTGCTCGTTTTAAGTTTTAACGCCGTTCCTTACTTTCAGTTAAAAAAAACTTATTTTTTTTTATTTAATGACAGAAAAGGGCGACATCAGAGCTTAAGATAAAACTGAACAGATAATTACCCTACCTATGGGAGAGCTGCAACCCACTCAACCCAACAATACACTAGGTTTCAACTTTTCTTTAACACCACTGCAATAATAAGGGCTGTATTCACTTTCATAGGCAGCGCAATAGTCCTGCCTAAGTAAAAAGCGATGTGGGCACAACGTATGATTTACTCATTTTTTCATTTTTAATCTTTTTTAAGGCACTTCTTATAGAAGGAGTTGTCTTGGAAGGAGATACCTTGGAAGGAGCTCATTGGATTAGAAATTGAAACTTCTTACGCTCTTTTTGAGAGTCAAAAATGATTGCAGGGTAACCAGCCCCTCTTCCACACCCATTAATTCCGCAAACACATCCAATCAAAATTCTAAGATGGCCATTTTGTTTAGAAGAGTTGAAAAGTCCAGTAGCTACGTCTCTGGGGGTTTCAAACCCCCACTCCTCAGAGCCCTTGGGGCAAGGGATATAAAATATAGAATTCGCCCATCATTACGTATATTATTTGTTACTGGAAAAAAAAAGTATAATTGAATTTTATAGTATAGTGCTACAACTATTGCTTCTGTAGTAACTACTACTAAGACAGACGACATTGAGGTGAAAATTTGAGGAAATATTAAGGGGAAACTTCAATTAAATCGAAACATATTATGTGCATAAATCATAGGCAGCGCAATCGCGCTGCCTAAGTAAAGAACGATGTTGGCACAATGTATTTTTTTCTTTTTTTTGGGGGGGGGGGGGGGTTCCATACCAGGGCACTTCGTATCGAAGGAGTTGTCGTAGAAACTTCGAAAAGGGCTCATTCGATTGGAAATTGCAGTGGCTAGTGCCCTTTTTAATAGTCGAAAGTGATTGTAGGGCAACTAGCCCCCCCCCCCACCCACGCCCATTATTCCCCCGAACACATCCAATCAAAATTTTGAGATAGCCATTTTGTTAAGCGTAGTTGATTTCCAAATAGAAAATATATTTTTGAGGAGCACACTCTTGGAATGGCTTGTGCCCTTTTTAATAGTCGAAAGTGATTGAAAGGCAACTAACACCCCTTCCATGCCCACCATTTCCCGAAACACATCCAATCAGAATTCTGAGATAGCCATTTTATTCAACGCAATTTAAGTTCTAGACATTAGGTCTTTGAGTATGACACCCCCCCCCCCCACAGCCCTCAGGGCAAGGGTTGTAAGTTTTGCCTTGGGGGCATATAAGGTTTTTATAGAACGCGGTGTTGTAGAAACTTTAAAAAGGGCTTATTCGATTGGAAATTGAAACCGCTAGTGACCTTTTCAATAGTCGAAAGTAATTGGAAGGCAACTAACACCCCTTCCACGCCCACCATTTCCCCAAACACATCCAATCAAAATTTTGCGATAGCCATTTTGTTCCACGCAGTTTAAATTTAAGGAAATTATACATTTGAGCAGAAAACTTCCCCCACAGTCTTCAGGACAAGGGTTATAAGTTATGCCCTGGGGGCATATAAGTTTTTATTGAAATCATTGTCGTAAAAACTTCAAAAAGGGCTCATTCGATTGGAAATTCAAAGGTCTAGTGCCCTTTTAATAGTCGAAAGTGATTTGAGGGCAACTAACCCCCCTCTCACGCCAACCTTCCTTTTCCCCAAACACTTCTAATCAAAATTTTTAAACAGCCATTTTGTTCAGCATAGTTTATTTCCAGATAAAACAAATGTTTTTGAGGAGGACACTCCCCCACATCCCTCAGGGCAAGGGTTGTAAGTTATGCCCTGGGGGCATATAAGGTTTTTATAGAACGCTTTGTCGTAGAAACTTCAAAAAGGAATCATTCGATTGGAAATTAAAATGGCTATACCCTTTTTAATAGTCAAAAGTGATTGGAAGGCAACTATCATCCCTTTCACGCCCACCATTTCCCCAAACACATCCAATAAAAATTTTGAGATAGCCATATTGTTAAAAATTTTGAGATAGCCATAAAGTTCAGGAAATTATACCTTTGAGTAGGACACTCCCCCCACAGTCTTCAGGGCAAGGGTTATAAGTTATGCCCTGGGGGCATATAAGTAGAAAAGGGGGTACCAGCGCTAAATATACATAACTTATTCATGGATTATTGATCCACGAAGGAGACATATTTCTGAGAACTTGATTTACATAAACGAAGGGGAGAGGATTTCTGAGAAATTGATTACATAATCGACTGGGAATTATTGATCAACGAAGGAGAATGAAGAAACAATATGGCTTCTCTGATCTTTAGGTATGAGAGATAAAGTAATATTCTGTTTTTAAATATGACTTCTCTGGTCTTTAGGTCTGAGAAATAAATATTAATATTCTATCGAAGTCATAATAGTGTAACTAGGAACACCATAGATATATTTCAGAAATTCATACGAGATCAATACAGATTGAATATATTTTACCCGGGAAATGGTTTCTTGGGAATTTCAAATGTAACAGCGCAGGGATGCCGAAACAAAGGAACACGCAGGAATTACTTTTAGGGGATTATTTGGGAGAAACAAATTAATCGTCATTTTAGGAATTTTTTGGGCGGAACAGTTTGCGACATTTTAGAAGATGATTTGGGGTGAAACTCTGTGGCCGTTATAATATACAAGTTCCATTTGAACAGTGTTTTAAGGTCCCCTACCCCAACCCCAAAGGCCCCCCTCCCCTGGACCCCCAAAATGCCCCCTCCCCCCGGGCCCCCAGAGAGCCCCTCCCCCGGGCCCAAAAGGGCCCCCTCCCCCCTTGGCCCCCAATGGGCCCCCTCCCACGGGCCCCTAAAGGGCCCCCTTCCCCCACCCCGGACCCCCAAAGATCCCCCCTTCCTCCCCCTCCCCCCCAACCCCTCATTTTTTAATAATTTTTTTGCGCACTTGAGACACAGAAGGGCCACCACATTTAAAAAGGCTTTATTATATCTTTTCAGAACAAGTTCCTTTCTTAATATCCCTCTTAAACCCATTTTACAAGTTGAAGTACCCATCCTTTTCACCCACAACTTTACTATACTGCTTTTTTGAATGCTCCAACACCAAGCATTACTTTTCAAAAGGCATTTCAGAACAAGTTCTTTTCTTAATGTCCATCCTAAACCCATTTTACAAGTTGAAGTAGCCATCCTTTTCACCCACAACTTTACTTTATGCCTTTTTTGAATACCCCAACACCAAGCAATACTTTTCAAAGGCATTATTATACTTTTCAGAACAAGTTCTTCTCTTAATATCCCTCCTAAACCCATTTTAAAAGTTAAAGTACTCATCTTTTTCACACACAACTTTACCATACGGCTTTTTGCATACCCCAACACCAAGCAATACTTTTCAAAGGCTTTATTATATCTTTTCAGAACAAGTTCTTTTCTTAATATCCCTCTTAAAAACCATTTTACAAGTTGAAGTACTCATCCATTTCACCAACAACTTTACTTTAAAGCTTTTTGAACACCCCAACACCAAGCAATACTTTTCAAAGTCTTTATTATATCTTTTCAGAACTATTACATTCTCTTGATGTTTCAAAGTTCACTTTTGATTTTTTTTTCGTTGAACTGTAAGAGTTGGAATATTTCAGTTGTGTTTTGTCGTGATTTACCTTGTCACTGTTCATTCTCATGATGCTTCAAAGTTCATTTTGGATTTCTTTCGTTGAAATGTAAGAGTTGGAATATTTCAGTAGTGTTTTGTCACGGTTTACCCTGTCACTGTTACATTCTCTTGTTATTTCAAAGTTCATTTTGGATTTCATTCGTTGAAATGTAAGAGTTGGCATATTTCAGTACAGTTTTCTTGTGATTTACCTTGTCACTGTTACATTCTTTTTATTTTTCAAAGTTCATTTTAGATTTTTTTTTTCCCTTGAAATGTAAGATTTGGAATATTTCAGTAGTATATTTCGTGGTTTATATTCTCACTATTACATTCTCTTGATGTTTCAAAGTTAATTTTAGATTTCCTTCGTTGAACTGTAAGAGATGGAATATTTCAGTAGTGTTTGTTATGGTTTACCTAGTCACTGTTACATTCTCTTGATGTTTCAATGTTCATTTTGGATTTCTTTCGGTGAAATGCAAGAGTTGGATTATTTCAGTAGTGTTTTGTCGTAGTTTACCTAGACACTGTTACATTCTCTTCATTTTTCAAAGTTCATTTTGGATTTTTTTTTCGTTGATTTGTAAGAGTCGGAATATTTCAGTAGTGTTTTGTCGAGGTTTACATTGTCACTGTTACATTGTCTTAATATTTCAAAGTTCATTTCGGATTTTTTTTTTTCGTTGAACTGTAAGAGTTGGAATATTTCAGTAGTGTTTTGTCGAGGTTTACTTTGTCACTGTTACATTCTCTTAATGTTTCAAAGTTCATTTCGGATTTTTTTTTTCGTTGAACTGTAAGAGTTGGAATTGTCACTGTTACATTCTTTTAATGTTTCAAAGTTCATTTTGGATTTTTTTTCATTGAACTGTAAGAGTTGGAATATTTCAGTAGTGTTTTGTCGTGGTTCACCTTCTCACTGTTACATTCTCTTAATGTTTCAAAGTTCACTTTGGACTTTTTTTCGTTGAAATGTAAGAGTTGGAATATTTCAGTACTGTTTTGTCAAGGTTTA
Organism: Artemia sinica; assembly: GCA_027921565.1. Lineage (NCBI taxonomy): Eukaryota > Metazoa > Arthropoda > Branchiopoda > Anostraca > Artemiidae > Artemia > Artemia sinica. Next base: position 10,629,497 of record CM051267.1, on the reverse strand, counting down.
CATTGTCACTGTTACATTCTCTTAATATTTCAAAGTTAATTTCGGATTTTTTTTTTCGTTGAACTGTAAGACCTGGAATATTTCAGTAGTGTTTTGTCGAGGGTTACATTGTCACTGTTACATTCTCTTAATGTTTCAAAGTTCATTTCGGATTTTTTTTTTCGTTGAACTGTAACAGTTGGAATTGTCACTGTTACATTCTCTTAATGTTTCAAAGTTCATTTTGGATTTTTTTTTTTCGTTGAACCGTAAGAGTTGGAATATTTCACTAGTGTTTTTTCGTGGTTTACCTTCTCACTGTTACATTCTCTTAATGTTTCAAAGTTCATTTTGGACTTTTTTTCGTTGAAATGTAAGAGTTGGAATATTTCAGTAGTGCTTTGTCGTGGTTTACCTTGTCACTGTTACATTCTCTTAATGCTTCAAAGTTCATTTTGTATTTTTTTGTTGAAATGTAAGAGTTGGAATATTTCAGTAGTGTTTCGTCGTGGTTTACCATGTCACTGTTACATTCTATTTATGTTTCAAAGTTCATTTTGAATTTTTTTCGTTGAAATGTAAGAGTTGGAATATTTCAGTAGTGTTTTGTCGTGGTTTGCATTGTCACTGTTACATTCTCTTAATGTTTCAAAGTTCATTTCGGATTTTTTTCGTTGAACTGTAAGAGTTGGAATATTTCAGTAGTGTTTTGTCGTGGTTTACCTTGTCACTGTTACATTCTCTTAATGCTTCAAAGTTCATTTTGGATTTTTTTTCGTTGAAATGTAAGAGATGGAATATTTCACTAGTGTTTTGTCGTGGTTTACCTTGTCACTGTTACATTCTGAAGATGTTTCAAAATTCATTTTGAATTTTTTTTTCGTTGAAATCTAAGAGTTGGAATATTTCAGTAGTGTTTTGTCGAGGTTTACCTATTCACTGTTACATTTTCTTGATGTTTCAAAGTTCATTTTGGATTTTTTCGTTGAAATGTAAAAGTTGGAATATTTCAATAGTGTTTCTCGTGCTTTACCTTGTCGCTGTTACATTATGAAGATGTTTCAAAATTCATTTTAGATTTTTTTTTGTTGAAATGTAAGAGTTGGAATATTTCAGTAGTGTTTGTCGTGATTTACCTTCCCTATGTTACATTCTCTTGATGTTTCAAAGTTCATTTTAGATTTTATTCGTTGAAATGTAAGACACCTGCTCAGAAACACAGTCATAGTGATAGAGATACGCAAAAAGTTGGGTTAATTTAGGTTCACTTAGAGTGGCGCGTCACTCTAAGTGAACCTAAATTAACCCAACTTTTTGTGTATCTCTCTCACTACGACTATGTGTCTGAGCAGGTATAACACTACTGACAGATTCCAACTCTTACATTTCAACGAAAAAATCCAAAATGAACTTTGAAACATTAAGAGAATGTAACAGTGAGAAGGTAAACCACGACAAAACACTACTGAAATATTCTAACTCTTACACTTCAACGAAAAAAATCCATTAAAATTCAACGAAAAAAAATCCAAAAAATCCATAAAATGGATTTAGGAGGGATATTAAGAAAAGAACTTGTTCTGAAATAATATAATGATGCCTTTCGAAAAGTATTGCTTGGTGATGGGGTATGCAAAAAGCCGTAAGGTAAAGTTGTGTGTGAAAAGGATGAGTACTTCAACTTGAAAAATGGGTTTAGGAGGGACATTAAGAAAAGAACTTGTTCTGAAATAATATAATGATGCCTTTCGAAAAGTATTGCTTGGTGATGGGGTATGCAAAAAGCCGTAAGGTAAAGTTGTGTGTGAAAAGGATGAGTACTTCAACTTGAAAAATGGGTTTAAGAGGGACATTACGTAAAGAACTTGTTCTGAAAGATATAATAAAGCCTTTGAAAAGTATTGCTTCGTGTTGGGGTGTTCAAAAAGCTGTAAAGTAAAGTTGTGGGTGAAAATAATGAGTACTTCAACTTGTAAAATGGGTTTAAGAGGGATATTAAGAAAGGAACTTGTTCTGAAAAGATATAATAAAGCCTTTTTAAATGTGGGGGCCCTTCTGTGTCTCAAGTGCGCAAAAAAGTATTAAAAAATGGGAGGGGCCGGGAGGGGGGGCCCTCTGAGGGCCCAGGGGGGAGGTGGCCCTTTGGGGGCCCGGAAGGTAGGGGGTTCTTTGGGGGCCCGGGGGGAGGGCACCCTTTGGGGGGCCGGCGGGGAGGGGGGGGGCTTTTGGGGTTGGGATAGGAGACTTTATAACACTGTTCAAATGGAACTTGTGTATTATAACGACCACAGAGTTTCACCCCAAATCATCTTCTAAAATGTCTCAAACTGTTTCGCCCAAAAATTCCTAAAATGCCGATTAATTTGTTTCACCCAAATAATCCCCTAAAAGTAACTCCTGCGTGTTCCTTTGTTTCGGCATCCCTTCGCTGTTACATTTGAAATTCCCAAGAAACCATTTCCCGCGTAAAATATATTCAATCTGTCTTGATCTCGTATGAATTAAATAAAAAAACTAGTTTTTTAAACTGAAAGTAGGGAGCGACATTAAAACTTAAAACGAACAGAAATTATTCCGTATATGAAAGGGGCTGTTGTAATGGAATCAATTTCCAAGACTCCGAAATTTTCCAAGTAAAAATGCCAAGAACATAAACCCAAACAATTTAAGTAACAATTAATTGTCAAATTTAAAAAGTAGCGAAACATTGTGTTACAATTTTAACTACGAAAAAAATCGTTCCCACAAAAGAAGATAACAGCAATAAATATGCAGAATAACCAATTTCACTTGACATGCAACAACCATGTAATCTAAATCTTGAGATGGAAATTCCAAACGATCGACAGATGGTCTCTTGAGATAAGAAATAAAACTATGTGTTCCGCTATAATTAAAAGGTATAAACCTAAAAACATTTCTTGAGATACAAAGTAAACTAAATTCCGCTATAATTAAAAGGTATAAATCTTAAAAACATTTTCTTAAGATACAAAAGTAAAATTTCGCTGTATATAAATGTTCCGCTGTAATTACAAGGTAAAGCTTTAAAAACATTTTCTTGAAATACAATGTAAGACTATGTAGCTTGCTTTCATTATAGAGTACAAACTTTGTTCAACTCAGAAAAATTCCAAAGTGAAGTCTTAGAGAGTAATAAATCATATCAAAAGCTAGTTAAAATCAAATAGCTGATTGGTACAGCACTGTCCAATAGTGATGTAGGACAAATAAGGCAACCAATAGGAATTGTAAATATACTTTTAGCAACGCCTAAACGTAACCCCCGGCAAAATTGCAGAGGATAGATAGTTAGGACTTAGCAATTTTGCGCCAGTCTTGTGAGTCTTTTTCAGTCTTGTTTCAGTTCTTTTTGAGTCTTTTCATCTTACGCGAGACTGCTATGAATTTCTGATAGACTTTTGAGGAAAGTTATTGTCTGTGAATTAACTTTTGTGTCACTTTATCTCAGATGTCAATTTTGCATTAGTGTCTTTTACTGCAAGTGTACTGAAATACCGAAGCTCTGTGACGACTATGTGAGTAATAATAAATACATTACTTTCTTATTTCATTCTCTCTATGTTAACATTTCTCGAGACAGTCCGTCCTTGTGGCTCCACTCGCTCTTAAGGGAATCTGAAGCTCTTCAATCTGATTTCGGTCTAGTATGATCATTATTGCAAGCTCCCTAGTTGAACCGCTAGCTTAAGCTCCCCACACGCGAAGTTCTGCCTCCACTCAAGTACACCACTTGTGAATCGTCAACTAAGAGTTTAACTAAATTTTCCCATTAAATAAATTAGTTGATATAAGAACAAATAATTTTTATTCAAACTCCCCTTATCAGAAGGTTTTTGGAAAATCCAACTAGAATCATTTCTACATAAAACCCCCCCATTAGAATTCTAATGGGGGGGTTTTATGTAGAAATGAGTTCTAGTTGGATTTTTCCAAAAATCTTCTGATAAGGGGAGTTTTAATAAAAATTATTTGTTCTTATATCAACTAATTATTTAATGGGAAATTTAGTTAAACTCTTAGTTGACGATTCACAAGTGGTGTACTTGAGTGGAGGCAGAACTTCGCGTGTGGAGAGCTTAAGCTAGATGTTCAACTAGGGAGCTTGCAATAATGATCATACTAGACCGAAATCAGATTGAAGAGCTTCAGATTCCCTTAAGAGCGAGTGGAGCCACAAGGACGGACTGTCTCGAGAAATGTTAACATAGAGAGAATAAAATAAGAAAGTAATGTATTTATTATTACTCACATAGTTGTCACAGAGCTTCGGTATATCAGTACATTTGCAGTAAAAGACACTAATGCAAAATTGACATCTGAGATAAAGTGACACAAAAGTTAATTCACAGACAATAACTTTCCTCAAAAGTCTATCAGAAATTCATAGCAGTCTCGCGTAAGATTGAAAAAGACTCAAAAAAGAACTGAAACAAGACTGAAAAAAGACTCCACAAGACTGGCGAAAAATTGTTAAGTCCTAACTATCTATCCTCTGCAATTTTGCCGGGGGTTACGTTTAGGCGTTGCTAAAAGTATATTTTACAATTCCTATTGGTTGCCTTATTTGTCCTACATCACTATTGGACAGTGCTGTACCAATCAGCTATTTGATTTTAACTAGCTTTTGATACGATTTATTACTCTCTAAGACTTCACTTTGGAATTTTTCTGAGTTGAACAAAGTTTGTACTCTATAATGAAAGCAAGCTACATAGTCTTACATTGTATTTCAAGAAAATGTTTTTAAAGCTTTACCTTGTAATTACAGCGGAACATCTATATACAGCGAAATTTTACTTTTGTATCTTAAGAAAATGTTTTTAAGATTTATACCTTTTAATTATAGCGGAATATTTAGTTTTACTTTTGTATCTCAAGAAAATGTTTTTAAGGTTTATACCTTTTAGTTATAGCGGAACACATAGTTTTATTTCTTATCTCAAGAGACCATCTGTCGATCGTTTGGAATTTCCATCTCAAGATTTAGATTACATGGTTGTTGCATGTCAAGTGAAATTGGTTATTCTGCATATTTATTGCTGTTATCTTCTTTTGTGGGAACGATTTTTTTCATAGTTACAATTGTAACACAATGTTTCGCTACTTTTTAAATTTGACAATTAATTGTTACTTAAATTGTTTGGGTTTATGTTCTTGGCATTTTTACTTGGAAAATTTCGGAGTCTTGGAAATTGATTCCATTACACTGTCCCCTCCTCAACGCTTCGGTCCTTACGCTAAATTTTTTTATTGTTTTAAAAAAAGTTATGAAACAGAGTGAAAATTTAGCGTAAAGAGCGAGGCGTTGAGGAGGGGACAGCCCCTTTCATATACGGAATAATTTCTGTTCGTTTTAAGTTTTAATGTCGCTCCTTACTTTCAGTTTAAAAAACTTGTTTTTTTTATTTAATTTCTGATCGTTTTTTAGTTAATGCAGCTTTTATTTTGGCTCACCGTCATTGAGTAAGTAAACAAAATTTGCATAAAAATTTTACTTTTCTTTTGCTAAATGGATGTTTCTAAATTTGGTTATGACGTAATTTACAAATTAACTTACGTAACTAACTTCTATATTCGTATATTTTTCTTCTGGCAAAAAATACAAAGTTGCAGATTTTTGCAGATATGAGCTTGAAACCTATGTAATAGGGTTTTCTGATACGCTGAATCTGACGGTGTGATTTTCATTAAAATTCTTTCACTTGTAGGGCATATTTCCCCCCTCTTTAAAAAATCGGGTAAATTTTCTCAGGCTAGTAGCCTTTGATGAGTAATACTAAACTTAATAAAATTTATATATTTAGAATCAGCATTTTAAACCCATTCTTTTGATACATTTATTGACATCAAAATTCCGTTTTTAAAAGTTTCGATCACTATTTAGCCGTATCGCTTGTTTTTTTGTTGTTTTTTAAATTACGCATACGTTATTACGTATATGTGGGGGTTCTCCCCTTAGTCAATACCACGCTCTTTACGTTAAAAGTTAAAAAAAAAATAATTCACAAACCCCTGAATCACAAAGGCCGTTTAGTTAGAATAGATAGCTCTTTTGAAAGCACTAAAAAAACTGTAGCGTAAAGAGCGAGGTATTGACTTGGGGGAGAACCCCCTCATATACGTTATAATTTCTGTTCGTTTTAAGTTCTAATTTTGCTTCTTATTTTCAGTTGAAAAAAACTTGTTTTTTTTAACTTAATTTCTGATCGTTTTTTAAATAATGCTTGGAAATCCGGCGCCCCCTTCATAGAAATGTCCCCTACGCCAAAGAAACATCCTCCACGGAAATATTCTCCCGAGTAACCCCCTCTTCCAGCCCCACCCTCCAGAAAAAAAATCCTTCCTGAAAATGTCTGTATACTTCCCAATAACCAATAAATAATGCTGGCAAGTCCGGCGCCCCCTTCACGGCAATTTCCCTTCCCCCATGAAAATTTCCTTCATGGACAGATCCTCCAACATAACCCCCGACCCCCCCCCCACTACCAGAAAAAAACCCTCCTGAAAACGTCTGTATACTTCCCAATAACCAATACTATATGTTAACATTGGGTAAAGTTCATAACTTTACCCAATGTTCATAGCCCTCCCCCCGGGGACTTCGGGGGATTAAGTCATCCTAAAAGACATAGTTATCATATTTTCGACCATGTTGAACAAAATGGCTATCTCAAAATTTTGATCGGGTGACTTTGGGAAAAAAATGAGCGTGGGAGGGGGCCTAGTTGCCCTCCATTTTTTTTTTTCTAGTTGCCGTATCGACCACTGGGTCGATACGATCACCCCTGGGAAAAAAAACAAAAAAAAAACAAATAAAACACGCATCCGTGATCTTTCTTCTGGCAAAAAATACAAAATTCCACATTTTTGTAGATAGGAGCTTGAAACCTCTACAGTACGGTTCTCTGATACGCTGAATATGATGCTGTGATTTTCATTAAGGTTCGATAATTTTTAGGGGGTCTTTCCCCCTTTTTTGAAAATCCGCCAAACTTTCTCAGGCGCGTAACTTTTGATGGGTAGCACTAAACTTGATGAAAGTTATATATTTGAAATCAGCATTGAAATTTGATTCTTTTGATGTATCTATTGGTATCAAAAACCCGTTTTCTAGAGTTTCGGTTACCATTGAGCCGGGTCGCTCCTTACTTACAATTCGTTACCACGAACTGTTTGATTTCTGAAAATATATCTATGGTATTCCTAGTTACACTATTATGACTTCGATAGAATATTAATATTTATCTCTCAGACCTAAAGACCTGAGAAGCCATATTTAAAAATAGAATATTAATTTATCTCTCAGACCTAAAGATTAGAGAACCCATATTGTTTCTTAATTCCCCTTCGTTGATCAATAATTCCCCGTCGATTATGTGATCAATTTCTCAGAAATCCTCTCCCTTTCGTTTTTGTAAATCAAGTTCTCAGAAATCTTTCCCCTTCGTGGATCAATAATCCATGAATAAATTATGTATATTCAGCGCTGGTACCCCCTTTTCTACTCTTATAAGGTTTTCATTGCAATCTTTGTCGTAGAAACTTGAAAAAGGTTTCATTCGAATTGTAATTCAAACAGCTAGTACCCTTTTTAATAGTCGAAAGTGATTTGAGGGCAACTAACCCCCCTCTCACGCCCATCTTTTCCCCAAACACATCCAATCATAATTTTTAGATAGCCATTTTGTTTCACGTAGTTTAAAGTGCAGGAAACTATACCTTTGAGCAGGACACTCCCCCCACAGTCTTCAGGGCAAGGGTTATAAGTTATGCCCCGGGGCATAAAAGTTTTTATTGAAATCTTTGTCGTAGAAACTTGAAATAGAGCTCTTTCGATTGGAAATTCAAAAGGCTAGTGCACCTTTTAATAGTCGAAAGTGATTTGAGGGCAACTAACCCCCCTCTTACGCCCAACTTTTCCCCAAACATACCCAATCAAAATTTTTAGATAACCATTTTATTCAACGTAGTTGAAAGTTTTGGAAATTAGGTCTTTAAGGTTGACAACCCCTCCCCTCACAACCTTCAGGGCAAGGGTTTGTAAGTTACGCCCTGGGGGCATGTAAGGTTTTTTATAGAAAGCGATGTAGTAAAAACATCAAAAAGGGCTCATTCAATTGGAAATTGAAAGGACTAGTACCCTTTTATTAGTCTAAAGTGATTGAAGGGCAATTAATCCCCCTCTCACGCCCATCATTTCTCCAAACACATCCAATCAAAATTTTGAGATATCCATTTTGTTCAACGTAGTCGAAAGTTCTAGAAATTAGGTCTTTTAGGATGATAACCCCCTCAGAGCCCTCAGTGTAAGGGTTGTAAGTTATGCCCTGGGGGCATATAAGGTTTTTATAGAAAGTTGTTGTAGAAATTTCAAAAAGGGCTCATTTGTTTGGGAATCGAAATTGCCCTTTTTAATAGTCGAAAGTGAGTGGAGAGTAATTGACCCCCTCCCACACCCACCATTTCCCCAAACACATTCAATCAAAGTTTAGAGATAGCCATTTGGTTCAACGTAGTTGAAAGTTCTGAAAATTATGTATTTAAGGATGACAAACCCCCCTGAGCCCCCAGGGCAAAGGTTGTAAATTATGCCCTGGGGGGATGTAAAGTTTTTATAGTTAGAGTTGTCGTTAAAACTTCAAAAGGGGCTCATTCAATTGGGAATTGAGAGGGCTAGTGCCCCTTTTAATAGTCGAAAGTGATTGTGGGGTAACTAACCAACCTCTCACGCGCACCATTCCCCTAAACACATCCAATGAAAATTTTCAGATAGACATTGTGTTCAACGTTTTTGAACGTTCTGGAAATTAAATCTTTGAGGGTGACAACCTCCCCCCTCCAGCCCTCAGGGCAAGGTTGTAAGTTATGGCCTGGGGGCATATAAGGTTTTTATTGAAAGCGCCGTCATAGAAACTTCAAAAGGGCTCATTTGATTGGAAATTGAAAGGACTAGTGCCTTTTTTAATAGTTGAAAGTGATGGGAGAGCGACTAACGCCCCTCTCACGCCAATCATTTCCCCAAACACATCCAATCAAAATTTTGAGATAGCCATTTTGTTTAACGCAGTTGAAAGTTCTGGAAATTATGTCTTAGAGGATGACAACCAACCTCACAGCCCTTAGGGTAAGGGTTGTAATTTATGCCCTTGGGGCATATAAGGTGTTTATAGAAAGCGTTGTCGTAGAAACTCAAAAAAGGCTCATTCGATTGGAAATCGAAAGGCCTATTGTCCTTTTTAATAGTCGAAAGTGATTGGAAAGCTTGAAATTTCAAGGAGGCACACTTGTGCCTCTATAAAGAGGCGACCCACCACAATGTTAAGCGATTTCAGGTCCTAGAGGTCGCAGAGAGACGGCGGTAATCGCATTTTGTAGCCCAAGCTCAAACTAAGAAACTTGCAAAATTTCATCCTCCTCCGACTTTATCTTCATGGGGTAAACTGGGCCGGAAGTTTCGACCCTCCCACCACAGCCCCCCTTTAACGTTGTCCGATTGGGCTGAAATTTAGAGGTTGAGCTTTCCTAGGGCCCGGGAGCTTATCCTCGAAATTTCAGCTCAATCCGATCACTCCTTCCCTGTTTTCAAAAAACAAATATAGCCACTTAAAGTTCATTTCTTTTTTTTCTTAGCCACGCCTACAGGCCACAGTTGGCAACGGATCCGGGTGAATGAGGACTCATTCGAAGCAGAATTTGACCTGTTAGGGCCTTTTGATATTTTCAGACCGAAAAAATTATCCCCCGAATTTACATTTACGAAAAACCTCGTTTTCCTATAATAGCCCATGTTAATTTTTCCCACTACAACCCCCCTTTAACGTTGTCTGATCGGGCTGAAATTTAGAGGATAAGATTTCCTGGGGCCTGGGAGCTTATCGTCGAAATTTCAGCTCAATCTGATCACTCCTTCCCTGTTTTTCAAAAACCAAACATCAAGTTTTGCTTGCGTCAAAAAGATTCCCCTTACTAAAAAACAACTACAATTATGTCTCTTTAGTGCAGCAGTTGAGACTCCTGGCTGTCAGGCGGAAAAACCCGGGTTCGATTCACCGTTAGATAAATTTTTTTATATACTGAATTTAAATTTTAAAAAAGAAACTCAGTTTCTTTTTTAAATTATTTGAAAAAAATTACGTTTTCTAAAGAGTTAAAGAGGCTGAGTTACAAGGTCGACCCTTAAAACACCCTGTCGAGAAAGAAAAGAATAATACACAATCATCTAACAGTTAGTCAAGCAATAATAAGTAATAAACTGTACAAAAACGTGCAGAAATTATTTGAAAAAAAACTACGTTTTCTAAAGAGTTAAAGAGGCTGAGTTACAAGGTCGAACCTTAAAACGTACAGGGATTAGAAGGCACAGTTGGGGGGCTGCCGCCCCCCAAACCCCCCGCGTTCGCAGCCTGTAAATAAAAAAAAAGTTTTTTAAAGTGAAAGTAAGGAGCGACATTAAATCTTAAAACGATCAGAAATTATTCCTTATATGAAAGGGGCTGTGCCCTTCTCAACGCCACGCTCTTTACGCTAAAGTTTTTATTGTTTAAAAAAAAAAGTTGTGAGAAAGTCAAACTTTAGCGCAAAGAGCGAGGCGCTGAGGAGGGCACAGCCCCTTTCATATACGGAATAATTTCTGATCGTTTTAAGATTTAATGTCGCTCCTTACTTTCACTTTAAAAAACTTTTTTTTTTATTTACAGGCTGCGAAAGCGGGGGGTTTGGGGGGCGGCAGCCCCCCAACTGTGCCTCCTAATCCCTGTACGTTTTAAGGTTCGACCTTGTAACTCAGCCTCTTTAACTCTTTAGAAAACGTAGTTTTTTTCAAATAATTTATATTTAAGTTTGATGTGGGTATAATGTATGATGTTTTTGTTGTTGCAGATGTAGTTTAGACCAGGGCACTTCTTGTCGAATGAGTTGTCGTAGGAACTTCGGAAAGAGCTCATTTGATAGAAGATAGAAAGGGCTGATGCCCCTTTTAATAGTCAAAATTGATTGGAGGGCAACTAATCCCCTCCCACGTCCACCTTCCCATTTGCCTTTATGTTTAAAAACTAAATGTTGCCTTAAGATTAAATCAAAATGCACTCTGTTAATGCTATCTCCCAATAAGGTATCTCAGCATTATCCTAAGAATGACTGAGGGTATTATTTTCAAACTTTCGGGGCTACTTCTGCTCTTAAAATTTAACCAAGTCAAAATAGCGTAAGTGTATCCAAGCTATCAAAGAAAGTAAGCAATTTTTTTTCGAATGGTATCAAGTTTTCCATTTCAGGTCAACTAGAGGAGGTATGAAACGAAATTAAACACTTCTATTTGTGTCCAGATTTTTAAAAGGGTGTATGTTGTTAAAAATTGCTGAAAAATTTTCTCCAGCATACAAATAGCAGACCAAACTATAAAGTCTTAAAAAAAGAAAAGTTTTAAAGCATTATTTTCTTCTTTCCTGAAAAGACTATGCCAATATAAAACGAACAGAAATTAATTAAAAAAAACTTTTTCCACAAAATAAGTTTTTCAAAGGAAAGTAAAGAACTCCATTAAACAAAAAATGAGCAAAAATAAAATCAAATAATCTACGAAGCGTGAAACTACCGCAAATCAGCATCGATAAATGAATGAAACCCAAAACGAACAGAAATAACAATAAATAACCGAGTCGAATTCAAAACGAGCAGAAATTAACATAAGTTGGGCTCAAAACCCCTACGCCTTCCCAAGGCCAGAACATAATTTGCAATTTACTGAAAAACATACAAATGAATGTGCATTGTCAGTTCAATATTCATATATTGATATTTAGCAACCAAAATGGTAATATTACTTGATTTATTAAAGTTATAAAAGTAAGAACATTTATATTTTTTTCAGTAAAGTGCAAATTTTGTTCTGGTCTTGGGAAGGCATAGGGGTTTTGAGCCCAACTTATGTTAATTTATGCTCGTTTTGAGTTTGACTCTGTTAATTATTGTAATATTGTCAAAAGGATGTATGAGCAATATATCAACAGCGGCTTACCGTTTTACGTTGAAATCTCCTCGTCATTATGAGAGGATCTTCAACGGATCAAAAGTTTATATGTGCATGTTACTACTGCTTCTTCTTCTGCTGCTACCTCTGTTATTATTACTGCTAATGCAGCAGTACTGCTGCTTTTTATGCTGCTGCTACTTCTGTTATTATTACTGCTAATGCAGCAGTACTGCTGCTTTTTATGCTGCTGCTACCTCTGTTTTTATTACGTCTAATGCAGCAGTACTGATACTCCTCCTCCTACTACTGCTACTGCTATGATATTAGTACTACTAACCTAAGTGTATGAAGTTGAAAATTAAAGAAGATAATCAGGAGAGAGTTGAACTAAGTCAAAACGCACTATGTGCATGCGGGTTGTCGAAAAACTGTACCTCAGGAATGGCTTAGGGTATTAAGTAGGAACATCCAGGGCATGCTTAGAGGAAAGATCGATTCACCAAAATGCAATATGTGCCCTGTGCTACCAATACTGCCACCACTATATACTACAACTACTTCTACTACTCTAACTACTGCTTCTATTGCAGCTAATACTAAGGCAGAGTATTTGTGTGAAAATTTTTGGAAATGTTGAGGGGGAAGTTTAATTAAATTAAAACACTTTGATTATGCAGGCTATCAAAAGGTCATATAGGCAACATATTGCAACGACTTATACTTTTAGGTTAAAACGTCCAGGGCTCTTTGAGAGGGTAGTTCAACTGACCAAAAGGCAACATATGTATAATACTGCTGCCACTACCAATAGTGCTACTGCTGTTAGTACTACTACAAATCTTACTGCTACTACTACTGCTACTAGTATACTATTACTATTACCGGGACTGCTACTACAACTTAGGCAAGACGTATGAAGGTAAAAATTTCAGGGAATGCTGAGGAGGAAGTTGAAAAAAATCAAAACACGCCGTGTGTATGTAGGTTGCCAAATGGGCATATGAGCAATATCCGTTCCAAATAAACTAAATACCTATTATACTGTTATCAAGGTTAGACATTAACTAATAAAACAATTTGAAATACGAAATAGGAGTGGAACTATTTGTACTTATCTCCATTTTGGGAATCGAAGTTCTCCTCAGTCAAGAGCCAACTGAGCCAAGAATCTGAGCCAACTGAGCCATTTTCAGATAAAAACTGAAGAGAAACATAGGAAAAATTGTTTATTTTTCAGATAAAGCAAACATTTGTCCAAATTAATAAAATCTTTATGATGAAAGTTTTTGTGCGCAAATACCCTTTTGATCAAAATTGGGAAACGTTCACATTTCTAAGTACTTGTTTTTTTTTCTTTTTTTATTTCCAAGTACTTTTTTATTTCTAAGTACTTTTTGCTTTGCATAGTTTTATTTTTAATAATAATTAAAATTTCAAGAAAATTAAAAACCATAGTTTTCCTATCACCTTCAAAAAAGAAAAAAAATTAAGAAAAAACCTTTCTTAAAACAACTGCCTGGTTTTCACACATTCTACTCTTTTGCATTGCATAGATTTTTTATTAATATAATTGAAGCTTCAAAAATATTAAGAACACAAAAATTCAGCTTAGACATCTTCGTAAAAAAATTTTTAAGAAAAAGCCTCTCTTTAAAAAAAATTCCCAGTTTTCACGCATTTTACTTTTTTGCATTGCACAGCATTTTTATTAATATAATTAGAGTTTCGAGAGTATTAAAAACACAAAGTCTCCCTTAGTCATCTTCGCAAAAGAAAACGTCCTAAGAAAAAGCCTTTCTTTAAAAAAATTGCCTGGTTTACACTCCTTCTACTTTTCTGCCTTGCAAAACTTTTTTCTTATTAATAATTAAATTTTCAGGAAAATTACAAACCCAACAGGCTCCCTTAACAAATTTTGCAAAAGAAAATTTCCAAGAAAAAATCTTTCTTAACAGAAGCTGCCCAGTTTTCACTCAATTCATTTATTTGCGGTAAACAACTTTTTTAAGTAATAAATAAAGTTCCAAGAAAATTACAAAACCCAAAAGTGTCCCATAGTCATCTTCAAAAAAGAAAGTTTGTTTGTGATTGCAAAGAAAATCTACTTGTGTGACACGACTGGCACGAGATTATCAATTTCAAACTAGCTGTCATGGTAGGTAAATATTTATAATATAACAAGGGCATCAGAATAAAAACACTATTGCCACCTGGACTGATCTTAGGTCTATTCATAAGTGAAAACCATGGTTTTTAAAATTTAGACTTTTGTTCTTTCCAAATTATACAGTTTTTAAGGCTTTGTCACCTTTGTGTCAGTGTTGCCACTTTGAACCGTGAAAATAAGCATTCTGTTGATTCCCAAAGAATACTGCTCGTTCAAAGGCAACCTCCAACAAAGTCAATCTTCTTTGATGGGATATTATTTTTGGCTTGTAATTTTGTCAATTTTTCACCAGCGTTTCTTTTTTTGATTTAACGCCAGCTATTACAAAAACTGTATTTAGTTCTTTTTAATTGAAAATTTAATGGCCACTTTTTCTAATTTCTAAGAAACGTATAATTTGATAAGTTTCCACTCAATCGATTCAAAAAAGAAGATTTAATTTTCACTGTCTTTGGTACTTAAAAATTTAATCCAACGTCCAGAAAGTTTGAGACATTTCTTTCTTGGCAGTAATATGACATAAAGCTGGGAAACTTGTTAATGCAGCCGACGGTTTCAAAATCCAGGAGGAAGAAAGTTTGACATGCTTCTTTCTTGGTGTAACGTAAAGCCGGCGGAGAATTTTTTTTTAATTCGGCTAACAGCTCCAAATTCCAGGAGGCTGACAGCTTGACACAGCTCTTACTTAACAACTATTTCACACGTAGTAGAGAAACTTATTAATGTGGCTCTGTTTTTTGACAGTTATGTCTCTTGAGTGCCAACAGTCTTCTATCTAGACTGTTCTTGAATATAGCCGTTTAGAATACTGGCAGTCCTACTGGCCTTCAGTCATAGTTGAATAGTGAACTTTTGTGTCTGCCTTTCTCGGTTCTGCTACAATTTCTCTGAATCCATTTGTTAACTGACGAATAATCGTTGGCTTTGAAGTGGGAAAATTCAGAAGACTCAGAATTTTGAAGTCAGAAGACTTGACTTGAGGCTTGTATACTTTACTTGGGTCTCAGTAAAATAACAATTTCCACCCAACTAATTCTGGTATATTTTTTAAGATATAAGTATTAAACAGATCGTGGTAACGGATTATAAGTAAGGACCGGCCCGATTCAATAGTAACTGAAACTCTAAAAACGGAACTTTGATATCAATAGATACATCAACAGAAACAACTTATTATGCTGATTCTAATTACATTGGATTCACCAAATTTAGTAATATCAATCAAAAGTTGTGAGCCTGAGAAAAATTTGGTTGATTTTTAAACTAGAAGGACCCCCCCCTAAAAGTCAAGGACTCATTATGAAAATCACACCATCAGATTAAGCGTATCAGAGAACCCTGCTATAGAAGTGTCAAGCTCAAATAAACAAAAATGTGGAATTTCACATTTTTTGTCAGAAGAAAGATCGTGGATGCGTACTTATTTATTTTTTTCCCCAGGGTTAATCGAATCAAAATAATGGTCCAAGAAGACTTGGCGAGGGTGCATTCAAAGTAAGATTATAATCTCTGGTGCCCTTTTTAAGTGACCAAAAAGATTGGAGAGGGCAACTAGCCCACCTACCACGCCCCTTTTTTCCCAAAGTTATCCAATCAAAATCTTGAGATGGCCATTTTGTTCAGTGTACTTGAAAGATCCACTAACTATGTGTAGGGGTAAAATGACCCCCATAGTCCGTCGGGAGAGGTCTGTAAGCTATGAAAATTGCCCATTGGTTACGTATAGTATTAGTTATTGGGAAGTCTACAGACATTTTTCGGGGGGAGGGATTTGGTCTTTAGGGTGGGTTCCATGGGGAGAATTTTTTTTGGGAAGGGACATCTCCGGGGGATGAATTTATAGGGAAAATCTTACACGGGGGGGGGGAGATTTGACAGAGTTTCTCTAAGAAATTCTTTTTAATTGTCTTACTTTCTCTTTGCCAACTCAATTTTGTAAGTGGAGATATTCCGGGTGAATTATCCATGGGCTATTTTCAGCGTTTTTGGATTTACTGGAAAAAATTCAGCGGAAGGGGTGATTTCAGGAGCGATCAAGAAAACGATTGGGATTAAAGTCTTTTTCTAATGAAAGTATGCTAAGGAGAATTTTTCGGCTGAATCATCCGCAAGAAATTTAACGAAGGAGGGGGTTTCAGCGTGGATAGAGCTGTCTGGAGGGAATCTCAGGGGGGGGGTTGTATTTTACGCTGGAGAAAATTTTCACGGAGGATTTCCTCGTGAGGGAGGTGGGAATTTCATGGAGGGTGAGCCAGATTTACCAGAATTATTTGAAGAACGATCAGAAATTAAACAAAATAAGAA